>CM071924.1:46494368-46719368 GCA_016081115.2 Rehmannia glutinosa
AAGAATCTATCCATGTCAAATTCAATGAAGCTTTCGGGTGTTGAAAGGATACCCAATGATGATAGTGATGAAGAGAATGTTATTGAACCAATTGTTGAAGATGATGCTCAAAATGATCAACCTTCTACTTCAAATGATCAACCTTCAACCTCAAATGTTCCTCAAGAAGACAAAGGTGATACTTTGATCTTCCCATGGCATTGAAATTTAAGGAGATCACCCAAAAGATCTCATTATTGGTGATCCCCTTGATATATAAAGTGATGACTAGAAGAAAATTTGCCGAGAAAGCTCTTATATCTCAAAAAGAGCCTAAAAATGCTAAGGAAGCTATTGAAGATGAGAATTGGTTTTTATAAATGCAAGAGGAGTTGAATCAATTTGAAAGGAATGGTGTTTGGGAATTAGTACCTTATCCTCCATCACAAACAATTATTGGTACAAAATGGGTATTTGAACAAACTCGGTGACCAAGGCAATATTGTTCGAAAGAAATCAAGGTTAGTAGCTCAAGGTTATTGTCAAGAAGAAGGTATTGACTATGATGAAGTTTTTGCACGCGTAGCAAGTTTAGAAGCTTTTCGTATTTTACTTGCCTATTCTTGTTTTAAAAATTTCAAGCTTTACCAAATGGATGTTAAATCCGCATTTTTAAATGGCTTTATTCAAGAAGAAGTCTATGTAAAACAGCCTCCGGGGTTTGAAAATTTTTCTAGGCCAAATGATGTTTATAAGCTTAAAAAGGCCTTATATGGTTTAAAACAAGCACCCCGTGCATGGTATGAAAGACTTAGCTCTTTTCTTTTATAGAATATATTACAAGAGGTAAAGTTGATACTAATTTATTTGTTTTTGAAAAAAGGCAAGATTGCTTATTAGTGCAAATTTATGTTGATGATATTATATTTGGTGCTACTAATGAATTCTTGTGAAAGGAATTTTCTAAGTTAATGCAAGGTGAATTCGATATGACTATGATGAGGAGCTAAATTTCTTCCTTGGACTTCAAATTAAGCAATGCCAAGAAGGTATTTACATTTCATAATCAAAGTATACAAAGGAACTTTTGAAGAAGTTCGGCATTAAAGAAGGAAGAACGTCACTACTCCAAAGGGCAACCAATATCAAGTTAGACAAAGATGAAAAAGGCAAATCGGTTGATGAATCCAAGTATCGAAGTATGATTGATAGTTTACTTTATTTAACCGCAAGTAGACCGAATATTCTTCATGTCGTATGCATGTGTGCTCGTTTTCAAAGCAATCCCAAAGAATCTCATATGAGTGCCATTAAAAGGATTTTTCGTGTTTGAAAGGCACTATCTCTTATGGTTTATTTTATCCAAAGAATGAAAATATTTCTCTTAAAGGATATAGTGATTCTGGGACTATGCGGAAAATATTGATATTCGCAAAAGTACTTCTCGGATCATGTCAATTTTTAGGCGATTGCCTAGTGTCTTGGTTTTCAAAGAAACAAAATTGTGTTTCACTTTCAACGATCAAGCCGAATACATTTCCGCGGCCTTTTGTTGTACCCAATTGCTTTGGATGTGATGACACCGAGCCGAGTTGGAAGCAAATTAGTCCACGTGGCCATTCAAGACATGGACATGTGGGACCCATAGGCCAACGCAGATTGAGCCGATGACGTCAAGTACCAACCCGATGACATCATGAATTGGGCTCGTTCCCCCGGCCCAATCTTGGCGGGAAATTTATGGCGGGGAAATTTAAAGTATAACCATCCATTAAGGAAGGCTAAGTGCATCATTAGCACGAGTAAGTCGACACTTGTCAAAGATAACAACCATGACGAGTCGACAAGTGGCAAACACTGGCCCGCATGCATGCTTAGAGAAGGACAAATGTCCCTTTAAAATTATTTTAGTGTTAAGTGTAATAGTGGTTATTAAAAACCCACTAATGAGATGGGTATAAATAGGGCCTCATTTATGAGGAAAAGGACAAGAGAGAAATACTAGAGAAAACGCTTGTAACGACGCGTCAGTAAAGCAAAATCGACGTAAAACATTCTCGCTTCGGCATCATATATAAAAAGCGAGAATTAGCCCCGAATTAAAGTCTATTTCCATTTCCACGTATTACATCTTCAAATATTTTTCTTGTTGACTAAAACGCACATCAACAAATTGACGCTAGAAGGAGGGCCCGTTTAGATCCAAATCCAATTGCAAGCTAAGTCACGTGAAGTCAGGTAAAACTTGTGTTAACTCTTTCAAGTAGACAAAATGAGTTAGCAAACTCGAAACGCTCATGTAATCAAGATCCACTCGAATAATCAAACCGCCATACTACCAATGGCCATAACGTGCCACCAACCGAAGCCGGGAGCACGACTTTGTTACCCTTTTTGCTCAACTTATCGCAAATCCCACTTTTGTCCAACAAATGAACCAACTCATCCGCCAAACGCCGCAACTACTAATTCACATATACAACCTCCACCTCCTCGTAAATACTCATCCGCTCAACCCCCATTAAATAACCCCAATAAATGTTAATGTTAACCTCACATCCCCGCACCTCCTCGTGATGAAGGCCAGGAAGCCGATTCAAAGAATGAGTAGTGCAATCGACGTGATAGAAGACGATCGCAAGAAGACAACAAAGAACAGCCGCGTGGCGGAGTCGCAACCGAGCCCACACGCCATCGCCGCACCCGCCCGTGTTCGCGGAATGGCTGGGGCTCGATCCTCTTCGCCCGACCCGATCAATAAGCTCCAGTGCTCCGGTTTCCGGATGAAAGAGAGTCAGGAAGGGCTAATCAAACCTGTGGGCCTACCCCTCGAGGAACGAGAGGCGGAAATCTTGCATCTTTGCCGCGGTTAAACGATTTGGAGGATCTGTCCAGGAAGAAGCCCAACATCAAAGGCCGCATCGTAACAAGTCGGCCTTCCATTGTATCACCTTTCGCTCCTAGATTCTCACAACCCCGCCATCACGGAGCTCAAAATCCTACAGTCGGTCTATACAACGGTGAGATCGACCCAACAACACATATCCACAAATACTTGGCGTGGATGGAGCTTTACGCCCTAGTGATGCCATTCTCTGCAGGCATTCCCGTTAATGTTTGACCACCAAGCCCATCGTTAGTTTAGGACCCTACCGCAAGGGTCCATCCGTTCTTGGGGCGACTTGGCCCCGCGTTCTGATGCATTTTCTTACTTCTAAACTCCGAGTTGTACGTAAAGATTCCTTGTAAATATTAACCTGGGAAAAGATGAGCCCTTAAAGAGTTATATAGCTCGGTTCAATAAACAGTCCGAGAAATGGAGCCAGTCTCTGACGACGCCATTTTGATTACTGACCATGGTCGCCTTTTCCCGAGACATGGTTCAATTATTCTATCCATGAATCGGGCGACCTCGTATCAAGAATTTCTTATCGCGCATGAGCGCCATATCTCTGCGGGAAGAAGCCATGGCAAGTCAACGCCTCGACTAAGGTGAAGGGGGCGTGAAGAAAGATGGAAAGAAGGAGCCCGCTTCAGGATCGGGGTCGGGTTTGTGCCTTTTCGTAAAACCCGCCACGGATATAAGGCCCGCCAGAAGTGCGAAGTTGCCGTGCTAAGGAGTGCTCCGACCACACTCCTTCAACGATATGGAATGAGATACTGGTTTTAATTTATTACACGGCTCGGCCTTTAAAGGTCGAGCTTGCTAAATTGATGCACGAAGATATCTTTGCGCTTATCACAAATCGATAGGCCATGATACGATTTGCAGTGTCGAGACCTCATTAGAGAAATCATGTGCATCGTTCAAAGGGACGGGTTGAAGAGGTACGTCCACGAAGCCACGCCACCACCGCCGCTCCGGGTATAAACCGAGCGATTGACGAATCCACCACCTACCATTGCCTCCGAATGAGAATCAAGGTAGGGAGATTCTCGATGATGTCCAGTGTGAATAGAATTAACACCAATGCGGCTGAGGATAGCCGCTGGAATAGAAAAAGGAAAGCAGATGTCAGACAAGCCGCCCACGCTGAAAGACAGGTTCGGGTGGTGGAGAAATTAGAGAAGGCCAATCGACGGGCCATTTCGCCTTCTCGGACATGGATGTCGACCAGGTGGTCCATCCTCATTTCGACCCCCTAGTCATCACAAAGACCTATCCTAGGCATCCCGGTCCACGTGATTCGATTGACTCGGAAGCTATTCGTCAAGAATTTATGTCCGAGCTTTTAGAAGGTTGAATGTGGACGACAGCTACATTCGTCCATGTAATGATAGTATTTTGGGATTTGGTGGAGGAAGGATTATCCCACTCGGGGAGGTGGACCTTCCCATCCAGATGGGACAGGATTGCATAAGCGTAACCGTCATCACCATATGAAGGCCGCTACTTTACCATCTAAAAGCGCTTGTTTCAATATATCATTTCGCGGTGAAATTTCACCCCCAGGATGGAGAAGCCATCCACAAAGGGAACCAAGAGGAGTCGTGGGAATGCTCTCTTAAGCTCCGCCCCAATGGAGATCAATGTGGTAGAAAGAGAGGAAACTAGTGGGACGGTGAAGAACGACCGGGAGAGAAAGCCGAGCCCGAGCGGGAAGAGATGGTTGTTTGAAGAGAAAGCAGGTCCAGGTAGACGACGGAAAGAAACCAATGGTGGAGGATGGGAAAGAAGAGGCAGAGCCGAAAACAAGCCGGCGGTAGAGGATGAGCGCCCTGCCGAAAAAAAGAGGGGCAGAGTAAGAAAATGAAACATGCGGAACCAATTGAACAAGTCGACACAAACCGATGTTGGCGAACAACATGGAGGACGCCATTACGTATTGGCCATGACCTCCAAGAACCATTCCGGTTGGAATTGATCGAGTTCCTCAAAAATAATCTTTGACGTCTTCGCATGGACGATTCTCGACATGTCAGAATCGATCCCAAACACGCATGCCATGTCTCAAATATAGACCTCACATTGAACCAGGTAATCCGTAAAAGGCGTAAGCTCGCCCCGACAGCAGTCGCCCGGGAGGTCGAGGTCAATAAGTTGCTTGACAACAGCTTTATCCGGAGGCCCTCTACCCTCGTTGGGTGGCCAACCCCGTGTTAGTAAAGAAGAGCAATGGTTTGTGGGCGCTTTGTGTGGATTTTACCAACCTCAATAAGGCGTGCCCCAAAGACAGCCTATCCTTTGCCCAACATCGATTACATGATAGATGCCACAAAGGACATGAACTTATGAGTTTTATGGATGCATACTCGGGATATAATCAAATTTGATGCATCCGGATGACGAGGAGAATACGTCATTTTTCTCCGCTCGTGGCGTATCGCTTTATAAGATGATGCCCTTTGGGTTGAAGAACGCTGGGTGACCTACCAAAGGTTAGTTAATAAAATGTGTGAGGAATTGATAGGTCGAACCATGGAAATTTATGTAGACGACATGATAGTGAAGTCCTTGTACATATCCGATCATCTTAATGATCTTAATAAAATGTTTGCCATTTTGCGAGAGTATAAGATGATGTTAAATCCAAAAAAGTGCACCTTCGGGGTCGATTCGGGTAAATTTTTGGGTTATATGGTTAGCCAAAGGGGAATCGAGGCCAACCCAGATAAAATAAAAGCCATAATTGATCTTGAACCCCCTAATTCCGTCAAAAGAGTGCAAAGTTTGACAAGCCGACTAGCCACCCTGAAACGATTCGTATCACGGTCCACGGATAAATGTAAACCTTTCTTCGAAATCATAAAGAAAAATAAGAACTTTGAGTGGACAGTAATGACATAGCCGCTTTTTTGAGTCACTCAAACAACACTTAGCCTCAATCCCGTGCTACAAAAAATCGACCCGGGGAAGATTTATATTTGTACCTCGCGGTCTCCGAGTACACAAATAACCAACTGCGGCCGATTAGATGGATAACTCTATTCAACATCCAATCTATTACACAAGCCAAGCGTTGCACGACGCCGAACTCCGATGGAGAAGCGTCTACTCACCGGTCATTTCGGCCCGAAAACTTCGTCCATACTTTTGGAGCACAAAATCGTGGTCCTGACCAATTACCCATTGAAACAAGTATTGCACCGACCGTACACTTGTGCCGGATGATTAAATGGGCTATCGAGCTCGATCGATTCGACATTTTATACGAGCCACGCACGGCAATTAAAGGGAAAGCATTGGTTGACTTCTAGCCGAGTTCACACCTTCCATCCACTAGAGGTGGTTAAAGATTAAGAGTGGAAGTTGTTCATCGATGGCTCTTCCACCGCAGCCGATCGGGGCGGGATCGTGATAATCAATCCAAAAACAGTGCTACGCTCAATCGTGCGGTTCCAATTCTCGGCGACAAACAACGGCCGAGTACAAAGCACTCCTGGCAGACTAGAAATGGCAAAGATCAATGGGCCTAAACGACCGTTAGTACACATCGATTCAGATTGGTGGTCCATCAAGTTAATGGCGAATACGACGCGAAAAGAACAAAATTGTCCGATATCCGAACTTGGTCAAGAAAAAAACTTTCACATTTCAAAGCAGAGGTCTTGCCTTCCCCGAATCGAAAACATGCAAGCGGATGCCTTCGCTCGGTTGGCCTCCATCCCGGGAACCGACGCGATTGCGGATGTAACCATCACTCGTTTTCCGCTCTGTCACTCAATTCGCAAAAGATACATGCTAACAAAGTGACCGAGCTGACCGGATGACTCATATCATCCAAAGATTTAGAGAAAGGAATTTAGCTTGTAAGACAAGAGCGAGGCTAGAACGTTGCGGACTCAGGCAGCTCGGTTCACACTGGTAGATGGTATTTTGTACAAGCGTGGATACTCCGTCCCGCTCCTTCAGTGCCTATCAGAAACAGACGCAGACTACGCGCTCCGGGAGATACACGAAGGTATATGCGGAAATCACGTCGGGGGCCAAACATTGGCTTACAAGTTGATACGACAAGGGTACTACTGGTTGTCCCTCAAGAAGGATGCGACCGACCTTGTCAAAAAATGCGAAAGATGTCAAAGATTTGCGCCACAAGTTAGGTACCACCCTGAACAACTTACGTCTATATTCAGCCCGTGGCTGTTTGCCAAATGGGGAATGGACCTCATTGGCCCACTCCCCACTGGCAAAGGGGGCGTGAGATATGCCATTGTGGCGGTGGATTATTTTACAAAATGGGCCAAAGCGGAACCCCTGGCGAAGATAGATGAAGAAAAGATTGTTAACTTCGTATGGAAATCCATTATATGTAGGTTTGGGATACCATACTCGATTGTCACAGATAATGGGAAACAATTTGATAACAGGAGGTTTTGAAATTTTTGTGAAGGATTCCACATTAAAAATCATTTCTCGACCCCGTATCACCCACAGTCCAATGTTCAGGTCGAAGCGGTGAATAAAATACTTAAGTATACTCAAGGCGAGGTTGGAGGAATCTAAAGGTAATTGTCCGAGGAGCCGCCCGACATATTGTGGTCGTATGTAACAACGCACCGAGCGGCCCACGAGGGAGACACTTTTCATTGGCTTACGGAATCGAGGTCGTCATCCCCGTTGAAATCGGAGTCCCTACTTTTAGAGTTGCAAATTTCTCCGAAGAAAACAATGATGCTGCGCTCTGAGCCGATCTGGGCCTACTGGAGGAGAAAAGATGCAGTGCCGAGATGAGAACGCCGTATACAAACAAAGGAGTGAAAGGTACTACAACTCAAAAGTAAAGGAAAGAAGGTTCTGGGTCGGCGACCTCGTTCTAAAGAGAGGATCGGATTTAACCGGCCCGTTAAAACCGACCTGGGAAGGTCCGTTCCGGGTCAGTAAGGTCATGTTGAATAGAGCGTTCGAGCTTGAGTACCTAAGTGGGGAAAAGTTTGCACATCCATGGAATGTATCATATCTTAAGAGGTACTATCAATAAAATACCCGCTTTGTGATTCATACAATCTTAATGGTTTATCCTTTCATCCGATATTCGTGAGCTCTCTAAAAGGGGGCAATTTTTATTTGCCCGGCCAAGTTGTCGAGCGTCGTTTCATTTGCCTCGGCCAAGATCCGAGCGCCGTTTCAATCGCCTCGGCCAAGTGCCGAGCGTCGACTGCTCGTCTCGGGCACGTCCCTTGCACGTTTAAATAGGGAAACTCGCCCAAAAGGCGATTCTACCCAAAACAAAGACTCGGCTTAAGTTCCGAGCACAAGACTTGATAGAATGATTCGAGCACTCAAAACCGAGCCCTATACTTAGAAAAATAAAAGAAGGACAGAGTGAGAAAGTAATAATACAACAAGAAAGGAAGGACGAGCATAATACTTAGCAAAAATTTAAAATGCATTACACGGGTGATCAAAGAAAATTCATTCAAACAACAAAGTATTTACATTGGGGGCCGGAGCCCATTACACAAGAAGCACAAGGCCAACTAGCCTACCCAAAAAGGAAAATGCAAAAACAAAAACTTCAAAAGGGAAAAGCATCAAGTCCCCCGGAAGGAGGGACCCAACGGGCTCACCGGAAGCCACTTCTTCCTCGGGAGTGGGTGCGTCTTGGCCACCTAGCCTCGGCAAAGTGGGGACGAAGAGTATCAAGGTCGGCCCAACGGGCAAGCTCCCACTCGAGCCTCGGCACGGTCCGGTCGCCTTGAGATCCTCGGGAGGATTTTCGATGCCGTCTTTGCAGTGCGTGCCCGCAAGTCAAGATAAAGGCATATTCCTACGAATTCTTATAAGTCCGAACGGCCTCCACTCGAGCCTCCTCACTCGCTACGGGAGGCTTCTTTCCGCTCCCAGGCGCCTTGGCTACGCGCTTTTTCATCTCCTCGGCGTGGGCGCTTTTCTCCAACTCCGTGACTGCCCGGAGTTCTTCTCGCTCCTTACGGCCCGATCCCACTCGGCCTCGGCCCTCACGGCAGCCTTCTCTCTCAAGCATTGGCCCCGCCCGCTTCTCTCCTCGAGTCTTCAAGGACTCGCACCCCGACAGACGGCATGAGCATCTTGCAAATCCCGGTGGCGCTCTCCAAGTCTTCTATCCCACTAATCATGTGCCGAGGATCCCGATGATGCGACCGGATAGCCCCATGACATACTCGGGCATGTTCCTTCCAACTATCCCGAGAGTAATTGCTCAATACTTGTGGGCCATGCCCGCGCGGCCACATCCCGGCAAAGACGCCCAATGTCCGGCGATTTTTACTTGTTCGTCGGTGGGCGTGGAACACCTCACGAACTCCACGAACCACCAAGGTCGCAACCCAGCTATCCCGTCGCACATCTCCTCCCTCTCTGGATTCGGGGGGATAAAGTGACCCTCCTGGCCAATGTCGTCCGAGAAGGTCCTCGGACCCCCGCCTGTTGGAATATGCACAGGAGGTGCCGGCGGGACGACCCTCTCTGTCTGCCCGGGCTCTTTGATTACAATGCCCCCTCTACTCCTCCGGAGTGGAGGCCCTTCCATCTCTGGGGTAGCCTCGGCCATGCGTTTTTCGGCCCGGATCTCCTCTCTCCGGGCCGCCTCATCATCAGCAGGCTGATCTGCAGCCGCCCTGGTCCTTCGGGTGGCAGTGTTCCTCACACTGCAGAGGCGGGCGAAGACATCCACGCCCACCCTACAAGAAACATCGACTAAGTAAAAAACAAAAAACAACGAGAAAAACAAAACAGAGGAAAAGGGATTCAAGAATTGCCAATAAACATATACGTTGGGCCCCAGATTGCTCGGTTGCTCTCAGAGTCCGCACTTGCTCGGTCGGCAGGGGTGTTCGCCCCGGGAGGACTAGTTGTCGCGGGGACGGCATCACCGCCTGCTCGCACAAAGCACGCTCTTGCACGGATTTTGTCCCCTCTAGCCCTGGAGGGCTCCTCTCAGCTCTTCATCCTCCTCTTCCACCACCACCGCTCTTCTCTCGGCCTCCTCCCCGCCTTTGGGATCGGCAGGCAAAATAGATCACAAGCGCGGCCTGCCAGACGAGTCTCGGTGGCCGGGTTCTCGATCCTCTTGTCCCTCCGGCCTATACCGGATATTATCAAGCCGTCGGACAAAAGTGGTCGATAGTGGGTACAGAGGGGTCGGTTCTCGAACAAAGCAAGAAAACTAAGGTCGATAGGCCCAAAAAAATGAAGAAAATAAAGAAGGAAAAGGAGAAAAGAATGCACTTACTAAAACCGTATGTGAAATCTCAAGGAGGTGGAGGATCGTTCCTTCCACCCCGACGCGAGTTTGCCACTCGCCACTCACCAAAACCACTTATCCTTCCTCCTTTAAGGATCGTGGAAGGCCTTCAACCAGCCGTTCGTTCGGATACCCGGGCCTGGTATGTGCGTAGTACCACCCAGACGGGCCGCCTCGGCCCGGAGTCGACAGGGTCGCCTTCCTGACGAATAGCTCGTTCATCTCCGCAAACTTGGGACGGGATACCTTCCAAGTGGAACAACACCAATAGTCCGATAATCCGCCCCCCAAGTCAAAGGGTGCACTGCGACATGGGAGGCCGCACTTTGCGAAACCACCACGTGAACACCAACAGCGGTGGGAATCGCAGCCCATACAGTGAGGCTATGGTATATACGGCCATACATCCTTCGGTGGGTGCTCGGGACACCACGCCATCCGCCACCAGGAAAGTAACGTTAGCGGGATCCTATATTTCTCGTGTAAGGTGCCCACCTCACGGGCCAAGATGCTTGGTATGTCGTTTTGATCGGAGGGTCTCCACCCGCCTCCGCACGCAAGGGAGGCCCTCCTCCGCGCCGACCATCCCCATGACGATGACCCATCGGCCTATGGGCCTTTTAGCCTCGAACCTTCGGAGGCCTCACCACCCCCTCTTCCTACTCATGTTCTCGTGGATTCATGTCCTCTTCTTCCCCTCATTGATTATTTTGGGGATCGGTATTCAAAGCTTCTTCACCGAATCTTCACAAAGCTAATCCAGGCTCATAGAAAACACCCTCTCGATAGATGGTGAATGGCACAGGTTGAAAATCGTGTGCGTCTCGCTCCAATGGAGTCTCGATGGAGCCGTATGACTTGAACTCGAAATTTCAACAAAGACGGGACTGTGAGATAAATTTCTTCGAATCGAGAAAAGGAAACCGAGGGATCGAAGGGGGTCTTCAATTTCAACCCCTACATGTAGCTACGACTCGACTATCTTCGAAAGAAGACATGTATTTGAAACAAAGGAAATAAAGAAGGTTTTTGGGAAAAATACCTAACTTTGAAGCCTCTGAACCCTAAGGACCGAATTCGAAAATCCTCGCTCTCTCTCAAAGGATACCGCTCGGAAGATTATGAATGCAAAAGTGTAGAATGGGAAGTGAAAGGGTATTTATAGGTTAAATTCCTCGAAAAATGGGACCCCAACTCAAAAATGTGTCCTTTCAATCTCAAAACTGTCAAAAACAACAAAAACGCCACGTCCCCATCGCTACCGACAGAGTTGGTCCAACCAAGAGCCGCCACGTGTTTTCCATCATGATACTACAATTAATGCGACCCATGTGCCAACGCAGATCGAGCCGATGACGCCAACTACCGACTGATGACGCCATGAATGGGCTCGCCCCGAGCCCAATCTTCGCGGGAAATTTAAAGGATAACCATCCAGTTAAGGAAGGCTAAGTGCATCATTAGCACGAGTAAGTCGACACTTGTCAAAGATAACAACCGACGAAGTCGAAAGTGGCAAACACTGGCCCGCATGCATGCTTAGAGAAGGACAAGTGTCCCTTTAAAATTATTTTCGTGTTAAGTGTAATAGTTGTTATTAAAAACTCACTAATGAGATGGGTATAAATAAGGCCTCATTTATGAGAAAAGGACAAGAGAGAAATACTAGAGAAAACGCTTGTAAAATGATGTCAGAAAGCAAAACCGACTTAAACTTCTCGCTCGGCATCATATATAAAAAGGCAAAATTAGCCCGAATTAAAGTGTATTTCCATTTCCACGTATTACATCTTCAAATATTTTGCTTTTTGACTAAAACGCACATCAACAGGATGAAACAAACCTTAGCGGACTATAAATGTTCTTTTAAAAATATTCCTATTTTTTATGATAACACGTCCGCTATAAATATTGCTCAAAACCGGTTCATCATAACTGTACTAAACATATCGAGGTTCGTCATTATTTTTACAAACCGCTATCTTCCAAGACTTTTGTGTCAATACGAGCTCGGTTAGGGATAATGCATATTGAATGAGGTCTATGATTGCATTTTGCACGTTTTAAAACTTAGGGGCGAAAAATCGGATTTTTAGTTCAAACTCGGATTTTGGAAAACAGAATGAACAATCGGTCCTGATCGGGCAAGGTCGCACGTCGCCATGACATCGATCGGTCGCCATGCCCCCAACCAAATCGACCATTGCTTAAATTTGCTTAAAATCGCTTTTTGCATTTTCAAAGATTTGTCATTTTGGTCTTTTGTGTTCATTTTTCGTCCCCTTCGCTTTAATTACACACAAATTTCACTTCAAATTTGTTTTGTTGCATTTATTTTATATATTGGACTTCATGAAGCTCGATTATCATCATCATTGCTCATATTTACCGATTAAATGGTAAGAATTTTCTTTTTAATCTCAATGGGTTGAACCCTTGAGAATGTGCTTATATCTTGATATTTTGATGAAATTCTTGTATTAGTGTGTTGTATATGATGATTGTTGATGAATGAATATTGTTGTATTGCAATTGGTGATGAAAATTTTTGGCTTAAATGAATCACAAAGGCGTTATATTTCTCTTGTTTTATTCAACGCACGCCAAGTGTTCGACAAAATGTTTGAATGAAAAATTCATCACCTACATGATTCTCTTGATTTGAAAAGTTTTATAAGTTTATAGAGATCATGTTTTATCAATCAAATGAGTTTTTACAAATAAAATGGGCAATGTTTTCCTTTTATTCGAATTTAAGCTTAAATGCTCAATATGCTCGATAGATCGATTAAATTGCGCACTTTGATATAATTATATGATATTTTTATCGTGCTAACATTATTTTTGATGATTCCAAAGGGAGAAACAGAAAACGCTCATATGCTCAAAGAAGCGAAAATAAGCTTGCAAGAAAAGCTATAAGCTAGGGCTCTTTAAAACCAAAAGAATGAACAATACTTAGTCCATGTGATGTATTATGGACTTTATGCTTGACTAATGATGTTTTATGACAGGGGAGCTTATAACCTCATGAAATTCAAGCTTAAGTTGTAAAAGCTAAGCTTTTTGCTTTTAGTTGGTTGCTTGTATACTTGTTCTTGATATGCATATTGATAGGGGAGCTTGTGCAAAAATGATTTTGAAAAACTTTGCTCTTATCCTTGTGTGTTTGTACTTATGATGAATCTTGCTTATAATGGATTGATGTTTTAGAGGAAAATTTGTTTTGTTTTAAAATCTACTTCCTAAAATTGTTTTGGTTTGTAATCATCAAAAAGGGGAGTTTGTTAGATAAATGTTTTTATCAAGATTTTGATGATTATGTTTAAATGAGTTTTTTTTTACCAAAACTATGTTTATGTATGTTGTCCAAATACTCCTAAATGTTTTAAAATGTTTTGGAGTATTTCTTAGAGTTTATTATTCGATAAAATATTGGACAACATATTTAATGTTTTTATGTTAATTGGTTTTACACCAAAACAATGTTTATAAATGTTGTCCAAATACTCCCAAGTGATTTAAAATGTTTTTACTAATTTTTGGAGAATTTCTTGAAGTTTATTTTTGATAAAAATCGGACAACATTTCAAGATTGAGTCGACTGGCCGCCCAAAGCGTCGATTGCACTCGAAGAAAGAAAACTTGAAACGAACGCATCGAGTTAAAAAAAAATGAAGAGGGGGACGGCCCAAGCAGGGCCAACCGGCCGCACCCTGTGGCGACGGCCGCACCCTAAATCGACCGGCCGACCCCTTCTTCGACATGCACTGGATCGCACTATTTTTTCAAACGTTCGAAATCTTAAACAGGCAAACCTGGTCGCCTCTATGTTATTTTGTGACAAAGAAAATCATGCTTTTTTGAAATCCTTATCAAAGCCAAGATTTACTTTTGAATTTTGTATAATATTTCTACATCTTGTGATCCTCTTTTTGTAGACAAAAGTGAAGAAGGATGAGCCTATGTTGGAGATCCAATCTTGAAGACTCTCCTATAAATAGAGGATGAATTGAAGACATAAATACACAACACATACAAGCAAAATACACAACAAGAAATCGCAAATTCTCAAGCTTTCATTTTTATACTCTTGTGTAATAGCCTTTAGTTCTCGCACTTGCACTATCTTGAGGTCTGGTTTTTCCTTCTTGATTACACTTGCACTCAAAGTTTGTATACTTCATTTATTGAGTTGTAATCTTGAATTTTTCAATCATCCAAAACAAGATATCCTTGTTAGTGTTCTTGTGGTAAGAACACACTGGGTCATCTTAGGTGTTGAAGAGTGTGGTACTCTTCATAGGTGTTGTAAGAAGATTGTGGTAATCTTCAAAGGTAGTGGTGTATTAATTGTGGTAATTAATAAAATCTTTTTCTTTTTGAAATCCACTTGATATACCGGTGTGGTAGTAGATTAGCCCCAGGTGGGTTGAACTACTATAAATCATCGAGTGTTGTTTAATTTCCGCATTTACATTCTTGTCAATTACGTGTTCGTTCGAAAAAGAGGGTGATTTGCGAAAAATCGGCATAATCTATTCACCCCCCTCTAGATTAGCGTAGCCACTTGGACTAACACAACCTACTTTGAGAGAGAAGATAAAAGAAGCTCAACCTCAAGATAAATTTTTGAGCAAAATGAAAGAAAAAGCTCGTGAAGGGAATGTAAAAGGATTTGTTATAACAAATGATGGTACTTTGACTTATGAAGGGAGATTATGCGTTCCTAAAGAAGGAGGGCTTAAAAGAAATTCTCGAAGAAGCTCATCAGACGCCCCGTACACAACTCACTCCTCGGAGGTACCAAAATGTATCGAGATTTAAGAGAAGTATTTTGGTGGCGAAGTATGAAAAGAGATATTGGAACTTTTGTAGAAAAATGTTTGACTTGTCGCAAGTTAAAGCTTCGGACACCAAAGACCATCCGGTTTGCTCAAACCACTTGACATTCCGAACGGAAATGGGAGCACATAACTATGGATTTTGTGGTAGGGCTTCCACCATCACCAAGCGGAAACAAGGTGTTTGGGTTGTAGTAGATCGGTTAACAAAGTCACTCATTTCCTACCAATTAAGTTGGCGTTCGGTATGGAGCGATATGCACAAATTTATATTGAGGAGATAGTAAGACTTCATGGAGTTCCGTGTCAATTGTTTCGCATGCAGAGATACGCGTTTACTTCTAAGTTTTGGAAAAGTCTACAAAGTGCCTTGGGAACAAAGCTAAACTTTAGACGGCTTATCATCCACAAAAAGATGGGCGAAAAAGGACTATACAAATATTGGAAGATATGTTGAGAGCATGTGTGATCGACTTAGGAAGTAATTGGGAAACATTATTACCTTTGGTGGAATTCGCTTATAACAACATTATCAAGTGACTATTGGGATGGCTCCATATGAGGCGTTGTACGGAAGAAAATGTAGATCACCATTATATTGGAACGAAGTTGGTGAAAGAAAATTTTGTGGCTTGAATTAATTCAAGAAATCGTTGAGAAGATAGCTATGATACAAGATCGAATCAAGATGGCTCAAGATAGACAAAAGTCGCATGCCGATAGACGGAGAAAACATATACAATTTGTGAAGGAGAAAAAGTATTTCGAAATTAGCTCCTATCAAAGGTGTTATTCGATTTGGCGAAAAAAGGAAAGTTAAAACCGAGGTATATCGGACCATTTGAAATCCTTACACGAGTTGGAGATTTAGCTTATCACCTAGCATTACCATCCCTAGTCTATAAAGTGTGCACAATGTTTTTCACGTCTCTATGCTAAGAAAGACGCGTTCATGATCCAAGTCACATAGTAAATTATAAGGATCCGACAATCAACAATGATTTAACTTATGAGGAAGCACGTGTTGTTTTGGAATGCAAGATTCACCATTTGAGAAATAAAGATATTGCTCGATCAAAGTACAATGGAGACGTCATGCGTAAATGAAGCTAGTTGGGAGCGTGAAGAGGAGATTCGTGTCAAGTACCCAAGTTTTTCAATTCCAGGTAAGATATCAATTTCGAGGACGAAATTTTATTTAAGGAGAGTAGAATGTGATAACGAGAAAAAAATAAAAATAAATAGGGGTTAATTTAGAAGTTATTTTAGGGGTTAATTTAGGGGTTAGTTTATAGGGGTTATATTAGGGGTTAATTTGGGATTTAAAAAATATAGAAATAAAAATAAAAATTAGCCTATAAATATATGGTTAAACCACATATTTTCTTTCTCCACAACTTTCTAAACTCTCTATAATAGAAAACGAGGGAATCGAGGACAAGGACTTTTGTCGTTCAATTTTTCTACATCAAGTATCTCATTGGTTATTAAGGTAGGGATTTTTATTATTTGTCTTTATTTAATGTCCATGATTGTACTTCATTTATTGCAATATATGTCAAGAGGAATTCATATAAGCTAGGGGCTATGAAAAGGTCCGAGATCAAACGTATCTTCGGGGTGAACCCGCAATGCTATATGCGAATCGGCGGTCGAGAGGAAAAATAGAAAATTAATGAATTTTCCGTTGTAATTATGTGAATGTTTTCATGTTATATTAAATATTGTGAGATATATCCTTACCGAGCAAGATGAAGCTCACCCCTATTATTATCATGACTTTCGGGTTGAGGAATCCTATCAAGATATGATGATGTGGATGGTGGAATAAATTATGCCATATTTATATTTTAAATAATTATGATCGGACTAAATTTTGGATTTATGTCTTTAATTTTTCCGATTTATGCTTGGAATAATTGTTGGATATTTAATTTGGAGGATGTGTTATTATTATTATAGAATAATAGAATATAAGTTATTTTTACACGTATTGACCA
Source organism: Rehmannia glutinosa (assembly GCA_016081115.2). NCBI lineage: Eukaryota > Viridiplantae > Streptophyta > Magnoliopsida > Lamiales > Orobanchaceae > Rehmannia > Rehmannia glutinosa. The sequence goes on from CM071924.1 coordinate 46,511,358, forward strand.
AATCAAAGAAATATTTATAATTAAATTAACATTTGATATTTGATAGATACAATTATAATTAAATTAGCATTTGATATTTGATTGATACATTGACATAATTAATTTAATAAAATAAATATCTTGACAAAAAATCAAGGTTTTCTAATTTTTGTTACTTAATCGTATATTTGAAATAATATTCGACTTCCAAAATTTAATTAATGAGTCGATATATGTCTTGGCATGTATATATATATATATATTTATTGACTATATAAAATAAAATATGAAATCTGAACTAAGAAAAATGTTTAAGGAAATTGTCAATAGCGAATCGAGTGTGATGCAAGTGGTTTAATGTTCAATTTCCCTAGTTTTCACTTGGGTTCGATCCCCACCACACCAAATTTCTCATCCCTTTTGATCACGATTGTACATTTGTACTAAAAATTAATGTCAGAAATTAACGTATGAATTATGTATATAATACTATTGATTGAGCAAATAAAATACACAATTCCAAGTAGGTGTGCACGAGACTTGGAGATTGCAAACCGAACGATATCCGGACTTAAAGATCTTCAACCAAAAATATCCGCTGACTTTTTGACTTTCTCCGAACCGTGCGGGCATCGAAAATATTTATGGTACGGTCCTGGAGATTTTTCAAATACCCATACCGAGAACCGCACCAAACCATACCAAACCACTCCGAACAGGGACCCAAGCTAGAACGATTTTAAAGATTTTATATAAATATATATACATTATTTTTATGTTGTATTTATTTTTATATTGAATTAACTCCAAGCTATTTGAAATTAAATTGAATATAAAGCATATTTCTGGAAGAAAAAAAACCATAATAATGCAACTATTATGAATTTTAAAAAACTTTGATATTAATAACAGAGTAAATTATTTGAAATTGAAATTAATTAAATGATTAGTAAATTACACTTAAAAGAGAAACAAGTAATAGTACCATATTATAACAATATAAAAAAGATCATATTTAATTTTTTTTACCACATCACATAAATTATAAATATATTTTTTTTTATTATGCTAAGTTGTTAAGTATGAGCCATTGAGATTATAAATTTATACAAGTTTTATTTAATGTTAAGTTATAAAAATTATTAGTTAATTATATTCCTTCTATGTCAATAGAAGGACAATTGCCCACATAATAGACTATTATTGAATTATAGAGGTTATTAATTTAGAATTTTGGATTGCGTTACCTATTATAGTTTTAGTTTTTATTTTGAGACTACGCTAAAAAGAGAAGAATTCTGGAAGTATATCCGTTTGATGATTTTTATATTGATTTTTTTTTTCAAATTTGTATGTATTATTTATGGCTAATCTCCGAATCTCCGTCCCGAACCGAATCAACCGTGCCGCCCCATTAGAACCGAATCTCCGTCCCGAACCGATCGAACTTTCGTACAGCCGACGGAGATTTTTTCTCGTAGTCGCTTCGAGATTTATTTTCGTGATCTCCGAACTCCGGGACGGCTGAAATCTGAGATTTCCAAATCTCCGAACCGTCTCGCATCGTACACACCTCTAATTTCAAGTGAAATCTGTGCAAAGACGGAATCTAAAAACTAATTAAAGCCCAAAAAACTGAATAAAATCCTAGTCTAAATCATAGGGGAGACAGACAAGTTTCAATATCACTATGAAATATAGCAAGAAAAAAAAATAGTGGGATTTTATGATGTCTCATCACTAATTAACTCAGGTTACTTTGAACCTGTTTACCTAGGCACTAGGTAATTATAATTTATAAATTATAATTAAATTAACCAGCTCTCATTTTCCTTTGCTATATATATATACTTGACAGGATTGCCTTTTAATGCCACCCACAAGTACACACACTTATATATATACACACACATACAAAAGAGCATTAATTATACTTGGGAATAATTACAAAACACACCTGAAGTTTTGAGATTTTTTAAACTTACAAAAATACCTGAGGTTTGATTTTATCTTAAAATTAAGGGTTAATTGTAATATCTCTATAAAATTGAAGGAGGTTTTTGAATTTTTATTTGCTTATGAATGAAAAAAATGTAAGATAAAATCAAATTTCTAAGTTTTTTTTTTGGTAATTTTGAAGTATACAAAATATATATAAAAAATCATATATATGTTTGTCTGACTAAATAAAATTAACGGTTTCGTTTATCGTGTCCGTCGTGCCGTGCCGTGTTTTTCGTGTTTTTAGCGTACAAGGTATTTTGAGTTTAAATTTTAGGTCCATCTTATATTAGCATGTATGTCGTGTTCGGGCATGAGCTTATCGTGTCGGGCTTTTATCCTATCGGCCCGATAAGGTACAACACGAATAATTTGCAACCCCAAATCAAAATTTATGCATAAATTTTCCTACATTACGGTATGCGGGACATAAGATTAAGACCCCTCAGTTTATGAGTGAAAATAGAAAACATGCATCTCCCATTAAGGCAAATTATCAAACTTGTTTCTCGCATTGCCTTTAGTCCTCTTTGAGACAGTTTTATCAAATCTCAATTCTGAATTCTCCGTAGCCATAAAGTTGATTTGCTCCACGGATTTGATTAATCACGCAAGATCAGAGGTTGGTGATTTGTAGGGTTCTTCATGAAAAGAAAATACATTTGATGACACCCCAGTACGACGTCGTAACGATTTGGTAATTGCAATCTACGAGCTCATTGGTAAACTATTCCTATTTTTATCCAGATAATGAAAATATTCTTGGTCAGATTTTTATGTGTTCCCTTTTTGTAAGTTACTTGTGTATGAATTACTAGTGTAGAGCCTAAGAAGTAAGAACTAAAAGCTAAATGTTTTCAAAATTAAACATGTCAAACAAAGAATAATAAACTTAGAAAAATGGTGGGAAGATCCATAATTTTTTTCGTACAATGAGGATAGTAGGGACGGGAACACACGCACTCGTATTAGATCGATCTCCCTTATAACACAAGATTCTTACTACAAAACACAAGGTTGAGACGTATATGGTAGTGTACACATATGAAATGATATAGCAATACATAGTTATTATACATGCATGTTGTTTTATTGATTTTATGAATGCACAAAGTTATATCAAGTTATGTAAACAAAGTACAAATAGCTTAGATATCAGCAACCATTTTCAGTCGACCATGATTGCGACAATCGGGCTTCTGACCAAGTATTTACCCGAAGTCCATGTAAGAAATCCTTGAGTAAAACTAGAGTTTGCACCATTCGGAAGACGGCTGAAGGTTACCGTATGTCACCTTCTGTTTTGATTCTGTGAAGTCGATTTTATCAGGTTTGACAGCAACATGGACTCCCGGAGGTGGAGAAATCTTGACAACGATTGACGAATTCGCCTCGCCGACATTAGTCACTGTCCTTGTGTATGTTTGAACTTGTGATCCAAAGATAATCGAAAATGATGGATAATTAAGTTGTGATTCGGGTATGGTGGATATTTCGGAACAGTTCACCTTCTGTTGTGTAATGATAGCCACTTCTCTGTTTGTGTACTGCAATCCGCATAGATAAGGGATGTAGTCTTTCGGTTCGATGTCGTAGATGAGTCCCGGATCATTGGCCCTTGAGGGATTGACATGACCTGCACCAGTGGCGAAAACGTCGGCTGGCTGAAGAGTCTGATCCTCAATGGGATTGTGGCTTAGATTTACGACATCAGCGGTGGTCATGATTGCCGATTTTATTGTAGCTGGTGACCAATCAGGGTGCACGCTTTTGAGCAGAGCCGCCACTCCACTGAGATGAGGGCATGCCATTGAGGTACCAGAACCTAGGATGAATGTCATTCTGGTATTTATGTTGCCCTCAATGGAGATAGGCCAAGCAGCAAGGATATTCACGCCAGGGCCAATAATGTCTGGTTTTAGTATCCCGGGGCTCTCTAGGCTAGGCCCTCTCGAGGAAAAGGAAGCCACTATTGGAGCACGGTCATCTCCAATTACAGTCCCTTTATACGATAGTGTAGCCATAGGTGTTGATGTTGAATTCATATAGGCTTTGATCTTCAAACCATCAGCATAACCGACTAGTGTTGTTGGCAAACGAACAGTCGGTAGGACTTTACTGTCTCCTTCAGGCTCTTGATTCACAAAAATTATAGCTGCACCACCGGCTCCATTGACTTCTCTGATTGTGGGCAAAACTGATGATTCCCACCCATTTCTTTCGCACAAAACTATTTTACCTCTAACGTTAATGTTGTTCAATGACCCTGACGCGTAAAACCGGCATTTGGATTGGCATCAGTTTTTCCAGGGTAAACAAGAGGTAATAACACCTGGGAAAAGTTTTTCGGCTGAATGATTGCCCGCCGTCTATTTCCTCCTTGTTTCCAAGCACTACAGTTGCCCTTAATCTTCTGTCAGTGGTGCTTGCACCCACTGTGAGAATCCAGGGGGCCACATTCGACAGTGTGCCGTATGATGGTCCGCTGTTCATGCAGAGCAACTGACAAAATGCCTTTTGCATGGCAGCATATGCGCCAAGAGCAACTGCGCGAATGTAAATGGAACCGAACGCCAACCTAGAGATAGTGACAACACATCAACACCATCTTCAATCGCGACGTCCATAGCCGCTAGCACATCACTTTCGAACAACTTCTTGTTCCAGAACAAACTTTATAAACTGCCAAGTGAGCCAGAGGGGGCTATGCCAACGCCGTGCCGTGGCTTGTCCAAGTAATTGGCACCGCCACGAAATTTCCAGCAGCAGTGCTTGCGGTGTGAGTCCCATGTCCGTCCTCATCCATTGGCGCCCCGTTTCCATGCACGTGGAAGTATCTCGCTCCAATTAGCTTGTTGTTACAAGCAGTGAAATTGAACTCGCACTTTCCTTTCCATTTAGCAGGTGGAGGTGGCATTCCTTCGCCGCTAAACGACGGGTGGTTGGGAATATTCCGGTGTCTATTACGCCAATAATGACACCTTTACCATAGTTTGAGTCTCTCCAAAAACCGAAATCCTGGTGTAGCCCGAGGAAATCGGGCGAATGAGTTGTGTGCAATGGGAGCTTTCTTTGAGGCCTCGTGAACGAATCCTTCGTATTCTTGGAGGCTTCAAATTCATCAAGTGATAATCTTGCAGCAAAACCTTTTATTACATTCTTGTATGTATACACCATTCTTGGTTGCCCCATTGTACCTAGAAATGAATGGTACCAGCTTTCTAGTTCTTCTCCATTGGTAAAAACTCTTCCATCCGACGGCTCCACGTGCACGATGTAAGTTTGTAAGTGATCATTCTCTTCATTTGCAAATGTAAATGATGAATGCAAAGCCAAGAAAGTCAGGATGGAAAATAAGGCCATGTTGATTTTGGTTGTTGAACTATAATCAGGTTTATTTGATTTTGAAGTCTGGAAAAGAAGCATTAAATTGTTGGGCATGGAGTTTGAATTTTATTTGTGGTTTTATATAGAGTGGTAGTCCTTTACTAATTTATGGTTACAGTGACATCCTTCTTTTTAAATTGCAATTAGTACAAAAGTCATCAAAGATACATCAACCAGAGACACTTTCCTCAACACCAATTCCATCTGTTGAAATGGTAAAAAGTCATTGTTCTCGAATCGTTAGGTGCTAGGTAGGCGGCAGACTGAGGCCAAGCGCCTAGGCGGGGTCTCGACTTGGTTAGGTGGTGTATAAATAGAACTAGACGGGCTAACCAGAAGAAAAAACGTAGGCGCACGAGAGAGCCAGCGCAGGGGATTTTTAGAACAATGTTGATATAGTAATAGCAATTTGATCCGTTGAAATGGTAAAACTTCATCAAGATTTATATCATAGAGTTCAATCATTATAATATATCCCATGAAATTATTATTAGGAAAAATGGTGTCGATATGAAGCATAATGATAAACTCGGATTTGGGTATTGATTAATAGGTTCTTGATGTCCTTAATTAATCATCTAAGTCTACATGATTAGTTGGTGACTTGGTACACTGCGTGTGTGTATTGCAATGTTTTAAAATTCTCTATAATAATAACAATCTAATAGAATTGCAAAGCGATGCGTCAAAGTCGGAAATTTTGTTTAATTGAACCCAAATTAAGCGATGAATTATATTTGTTAATTAAAAAAATTGATAATTACATGATCAATATAAAACAACTTATCATTATAAGACGTTTTAAATAAGTTCAGCTAAACACCCTCTTAGACTACAACTGCGTAAAGTATCAAAATTTGGGGTGGCAAATCGAGGCATGATATAACTTACACGAACACAAGATGATTATAGGTTTGAGTTGAGGCTTATCGGGTCCACGCCATTATCGCCCGTGTATGATAAGTCGATCAAAAATTAGATTGAAATCTGGTTGACCCAATAAACTCGATAAAGATTTAGAGATGTTAAAAGCGGTCGCGCCCGCTGGCCTTTCGCCCTTTTAAACCGAAAAAAAAGCGGTTAGGGCGAATTATTTTGGCCCGATTTAAATCAGGGCCGTTTGGCCAAGACCATTTAAATCAAGTCATTAAGGCTTATTACCTGTTATTTTTATTTGTTAAAATATAAATATAATTCTAATATTTTATATCTACTTTTAATACCTACTACTACTAGTAAATTTATTTTTCAAATTCACATCTCCTCATCTTTGCTTAACTTATTAAACAATCTATAAATTCTTGAAAAGCTTCTTATTTATTTGTTTTATTAATTACTTAATTTAGTTTTCTATTTTTATTCGAATAAGAAAATATCACGGTCTTATTAGATTATTTAGGATATAAATTATATTTCTAAATGGTGCTAAATCTAATTTTATAATTTTGTTAATGCAACATAATTATAAACATGCATGACTATTTTTAAGAATTAAATTTAAATTTTAAACTTAAATGTTATATATACTCAAGTTTGAAATTTTAGATTTAAATATCTTATGTTAAAAATTTTAAATTATAGTCATATGAGTAATTACGAACAAAGTGTTAATTTTGGGTAACTTTAGTTATTATTATTATTTTTTTCTAAATTTACATCATAAAATATTTAATTTTATTAAATTGTTAATGCAATGTAATTAGAAACTTTACATGAATTTTATTTATGACAAATAGTTTAACTTAAAATGTTAAACTTAAATGTTATATATATTCGAGTTTAAAAGTTTATATTTAAATGTATAATTTTTAAATTTTGACTATAGCCCGATAGTGGCTGCTTAGCCCGAACCCGGCTAGGGTTAGGGTTAGGTTCCAATATTGCCAACCCGTTTAGCCCGAAGACCTTTTGCCCGAAGCCCACTAGGGTCCTATAGGGCCAACCCATTTAATATCTCTAATAAGGAGCCAATAACCTTTAAGTATTGATAATTGAATATAATATTTGTATTGATAATTTACCGTAAATGACTATTGGTAATTGACTATTTGTATTGGTAATTTATTAGAATATGTACTCTAATAATTATAGATTTATATTTAATAATTAATATAATCATCAACTAGTACTTATTTTATCATAAAGTCATAAGCATATTATAAATGTTTAAAACATCACATATACATTTTAAAATATTAATGTTATTAATAATTATCTAGAAAATTTATTTGTTAATTATGATTCTAAAAACATATGGTAATTTCATTTATGGTTTGCTTTTAAGTAATATGTAAATTTTTACCTAACTCGTATGCATTTGATTTTTACTTTTATATTGCTATAACAAGTGATTCGATTAAGAATTAAGGACAATTTATCACATAATTTAAGCTTTAATTAATGAACTCGAACTCGATCTTTAACAAACTCGAAGTTTGCTTTGACGAGCTTGAATTCAAGCTCAAGCATATAACGAGTCTTTTACAAGCCAAGCTCGAGCTAAACTCGTTAAAATTGAAATGAGTGTTCTTTATTTTTATAGCTTCACCGCAAGTGTACGGATCGCTTTATAGAATAAGGTTTGCAAGGTCGAATCCACAGGGATTAATAAATTAATGTACTAAGTATTGGATTATAATAGTCCTATTTTTATCTAAACTATCGAAATTTGAAGGTTTGGTTTTATTACTACTAAAGCAGAAATTAATCCTAAAATAACAAAGCAAAGAGCGATTAAAAGATCAAGTATGAATAGATGGATTCCTGGGTTATGGTTTCAATTAATATCCCACTTTTATGCTCGTGTTAAGCAAACCAAGGTTAAACGTATCCTTCTCTATAGACCAATCACCAAAGTAATTTACCCCTCTCTCGAGATGTATGTAAAAGCGTTGATTGGAATATCTATGTTAGCATCTCTACTCAACATGAGATATCCAACTCCCAAAAGTTCAAAAGATTAAAAGATCTCACAAATACTCACTGAGACTTCTCAATCATGCAATCTATTTGTGTCAAGTACTCAAGATCTAAAAGTATTGAAACTCATCGGTTAGAATTATGAATCAATACATCAAACAAGTTTAGATCAAAGGCCTTTTGATAAAACAAGAATTAAAGCAAAGTACTTGAATAGAGAAAGAAAACATTAACTTCAATTATCCTTAATCATCACATAAAAGTGTTTATTAATCTACTCCCAAACCCTGAATCACAAGTGTTTTAGCCGGACATTGAAGATAAACAATTCATAGACAAATTATCCATAATCAAAATCTAACTAATTGAAATACGATACGATGGAATGAGTGACTCGGGGATGATGACGATCTCTCGATCTATCTTCAATCCTCGAAGGTGTGGTTGCGGTCTTGATCAATCTCTCAAGTATCCGTGGGAAATCGCTTTTTCTCCTGGTTTCTAGGGTAAAAATCAGCGTGTCCTCGTTGTGGCCGCCCCGGGTCTATTTGTACTTCGTCGGGTCGAAACCTAGTTGAAATTTGACAAACTCTGTTTTTTCCCGAAGACGCACGGATCGCGTTCTTTTGGCACGCCTGCACCAGCGGCCGGGTGCCGAACCATTTGTAATATTTCTTCGGAGAGCACGGGGCGTGCCAATATGGCATGGGCTGCCGTGCCTAGGCCGCACTCGAGTCATCCCTGTTTGGGTTGAGCACGGCCGTGCTGAGAAGAGCACGCCCGCCCGTGCTCACCTGGAACAATATGCCCATAGACTATTTTTCTTGTTTCTCCCTAGGTTCGGTCAACTTCTTCTCGACTCGACTCCAAACTTCGTCACTTAAGTCAAGTATTGGCGGTTGCAATGCTCGAATTGTTGCCACTATGCCACAAATATAGATAAATTCCTACAAAACGAGCAAAGCGTAATCCGATTCCACAAAACAAGAATACTACCCAATTTACTTGTATAATGCATGCATATTCCCACATTCTAGCCAATATTAAGCCCAAAATACATGAAAAATACGGTCAATCAAACCCCCAACTTAAAAAGTTCCCGGTCAACACTTTATAATCAAGATAACACAAATGGGGTAAAGAGCAACTCAAGAACACCGCATCACAATTCATGCCATCTATCCATGACATCAAGCACAAACCAACCAAGTTTCAAATAGCTAATACGGAGCACAAGTCTATTAAAATCATGGTAAAACACTTCAAATCACGCCTCTCAGGGATAAAGTGTATACTCTACTCACTAGAATAATAAGGGACGTGTATTTGCTCAAATCATATCAATGTTGAAGAATTACCATATGCTTGCAAATTGTCTCACATCTCCGCCACTCGTTTGTATGCAATTCACAAATCAGAAAGGACTTTGTTTATGGTTGTAATGAAGGCTCTTTGGTTAAGGTAGGGAAATATGGATAAAGTGACTCAACTCAAGCGTATAGATTGGTAAGCACATCGTTTTTTCTAATGATATTCTAATACCAACCAATTATGTACTCCCAATCGCCTTATATCTTATCACCTCTCTATTTCTCCTTTCTTTTTCATACACATCAATCTCTTTCGCCTTACATCACAATTTCCAGCCTATTTCTAGTACATGCCGACTCACTTATCCAATCGCATTTTTTTTCTTGTTTTGTGAGTATCCTCATTTTTCTCCTTTTTTCTTTTATTCCCAATCATCAATCATACAAACTATTTTCTAATTTCTTGATATCCCTTCATTCAATCATTTATTCTATCCTTTACTCAATGCTATACGCTCAAGTTTAGGATAATGTATATAACAATTTAAGTTCTAAGGCTTGAAATGTGGCTATCAAAAATCGGCAATAGGCTCAAGTTGGCTAACTAGGAAAATCAAATATCATAAGGTAGGCAAAAAGTGCTTGAAAGGCTTAACAAAATGGCCTAAAATCATTTTCATGAATGCATACAACATGTGACCTTGACGGAGATACGTGAGCAAGTTCTAGAATTCAAATCAACATGAATGACACACTAATCGCAAACAAGATCGCATATGATGAAGGCAAGAAAGTGCTCAAAAGCTCACAAGCTTGTAAGTGCATAATTCAAAGCATTTTAATCATGATCCCAATAAGCACATGCTCCATATTAATTATTCTCAACCCGATCAACTCACACTCAATATCCAATTCAAAACAACACGAACTAATCCGCAAATGCTCCCAAGATCAAGATCTCAATCAAAACACAACAAACACACAATAGCGGTCAACTCACTCCCTAACTACTAGAAAGCAATAAACGTGCTAAAGCGATAAACACGCTAAAAAAAAAAAAAAAATCAAACATCTAATGATCGCACCTATATGATATGCTCTACATGCAACTAAATGAATGCAAACGCCACACCCATCAATGAAATGACTACCTCTCCCCCAAACTTGAATGAAATTATAGCGCATAAAAGAAGGTAGAATTTCAAAGAAAAGTGTGGATAGGACTGGATTCTTGTGGAGGTGGCGGCGGGTAGTGGCCCTGGGAGATATGCCAATTTTCAATTCGTAATCGTCCGCAATATCTCCGACTCCCATTGCGCGTGTGCTTGGTTCCACAAGCTTTGCATATGGTACCTTTGATCTTGGACTCGTAAGCACGAAATCACTCCTATGTTGTCGCAAGCTTTCCTCGAATGCCTGTAACCTGCCGTGATCATATGGCTCCCACGTTCCTCGCCTTGGCGAGAGCTCGAATATCCAGTTGTCCCCGTGGGCCGCTCGATCAAGCTTCCCCTGTTGGAAGTTTCTTTCAAACCCCCTCTCCCGTCTATCATACTCCCGTGCCTCCATGACCAAGTCTTCTTCATCGGACAACCCGGCTATCTCGCTTTTTCGCGCCAAACCCGCATGACTCGATATGCTCCCTGAGTACAGGCTTGATTGATTTGGTTATCAATTATCGCTTGAGTGCGGGTTAGGAAGGGGAAACGAAACCCGACTTTTTGTTGAAAAACAGAGGATATTCTCCTCATTAATGATGATCTTCATGGTGAGAAGGCGCCATGTTAATGCTTGGCTACGCCCGCTAATGGTTCCATGCGCTTATGTCAACCCCAAAATGTTGTGCGATTGGGGTTATCATTCCCCCAATTAGTATTTTCCCGCTTCATGTCACGTAGACGGCGTGTTCCACAAAAAGTATGCCGCCATTTTATAAGGGTGCGATTGAGCATACACCATAGTAAGTATAGCTCTTCTCGCTTGCATACCCCCATTGTTGTACCGGCGAACACGGGAATGGGCCGTTACTTTTTGAATGTAACGAAATATGGGGTTGCGGAGTGAGGAGGCCTTGGAGGTGCGTCTTTGCGTATTGCATGAGCCCCGTGTCGGGAGTTTATCAACAATCGCTTAAAGCACGCGAGTCGTAATTTGCCGTTGTTTCGGTATGGGGCGTCCGATGGTACCCAAAAATTTGATTAAGTTCGGCAATAGTGACGGTTCTCCATTCGTTCCCCAACTTGAACTGGATTTTGTGCTCACTCCGTGGTCGTGTTGCCGCGTGACTCGAACAAAGGCTTAATAACTCTCAGAGTGAGTGTCTTGTAGGTTGGCCACCGCCTGCATAAATGCGGTCCATCCAACTCGATCAAACATTTGCCACACCTCTCGTGTATCCCGAGAGCTCTGGTACATTCATCGCTTCGGTATAGCGTGTAGGTGCGAATGAACGATGGATGAGCCGGTTCCATTTATACAATATTTCATTTTCATCAATAGTGAGCCCGTAAGTTCTGGGGTTGTCCGGTGTGGTGGCGTCGAGCGCTGACCCCAACCTGTCTTCCTCGGTTTGGTTGTGGTTCACCCATGTTTCAATTTAGTACCTAGCAAAACAATCGTGAGAATCCATACTTGCCAAGTAAAAACAAACAATGAATTAATACAACAATTTCACTAGAAGATAGTAGCTCATCATCAACAATTCGATTCATAATCAAGCGTTCAATTCACATATCAATATAATTGCCGAGAATCCTAGCCCCTAACCTCCTAAACAATCTAACACAAGTATAATACATCAAACAATCAACTAAATTCATCACAATTCAACAACCCACCAAGTGTTCGATAAAAAGCCCCATAGAAAATTCCAATTAAAAATATGGCTAAAGTATCACACAAGCATCATATATCAACCCTAGTTCATAATCCTCAAGAAATTTGACAAAAAAATTTTCAATTCATACCTTAATTTTCGAGAATTAGAAGAGAGTTGGATTGTTGAAACCCAGGTGCTATCTACCCCAAATCCTAGCTTCCAAGCAAATTCAAACGTGTAATTCGTGTTTGAGTAGTGTGGGAGGTGAGTAGTGATGATATCTAGAATGAATTTTCGAAAAAATTGGAGTGGAGGTTTTTTCTTGCTCGTCCGTGCGTGAAGGGGGGAAGATTTTGTGAAGAAAATGAGGCCTGTCCGCTTGCCGGTTTAAGCAGTATGAGCAGGCGTGCTCATTGGCACGACGGTCGCCGTGCTAGGGCCGAAAGATTTCTCCCAAAAATCCTTAAGGAGCACGGGCCGTGCCAAAAGTGCACGGGTGGCCCGTCTTAGGCCCGAACTTTGGAGTCCCGACTCGAAAGGCACGGGTTGCCCGCTCGGAGTCCGAACCTCGTGTTCGAGTTTTTTTTTTTTTTTTTTTTGACAAGGGAAAACCCTAAAAATCCTAACCTATGGAAGAAATAAATCCTATTTTAGAAAAGGAAAAGAAACAAATTAAGAAACATGGGAAGAAATAAAACAACAAAACCATTGGGTTCTCCCAACAAGCGCTAAATTTAACGCCTATAGCTTGACGCCTGTTTAGTTGATCATGGCTCAGCAATGCCGAGGCGTGTCACTTCCTCCTTTTGCTCCCGCCAAGTAATGCTTGATTCTCCGGCCATTCACCATGAATGTCTCCCCATCTCGACTCAATAGCTCCACTATTCCTGAGGATTTAACACTTTCTTTATCACAAACTACCGACCATCTGACTTAAGCTTTCCGGAAAGAGTTTAAGACGTGAGTTAAACAAAATGACTTGTTCACCCGGTAAAAACTCCTCTTCTTTATCATTCGATCGTGCCATCGTTTGGTTCGCTCCTTGTAAATCCGGGAATTTTCATAGTTTCATCCCGAATTCCTCCATCTCATTCAGGTGCAAGAGTCTCTTTTCACCCGCCGCTTGAAGTCAAAATTCAACTTCTTTCTGACCCAAAACGCCTTATGCTCTAATTCGACGGCAAGTGACATGATTTCCAAGACTAACGACACGGGATGTGCCTAAGGGTGTCTTGATGCGGTCCGATATGCCCATAGTCGTCATCTAGCTTCATGGCCCAATCTTTTCGATTTATGTTCATCATTTTCTCTAAAATCGCTTAATCTCACGATTGGCTACCTCGCTTGTCCGTTTGCTTGCGGATGGTATGCTAATGCCACCTTGTGCTTAACCCCGCCTTCGCAAGTAGAGTGCTCATTAATTTATTCACAAAGTGTGACCCCCGTCGCTAATCAAAGCTCTCGGGGTTCCAAATCGAGTGAATATATTTTTCTTCAGGAATTTGAGCACTACTCGCGCATCATTGTTCTGAGCCGGAATAGCTTCAACCCATCGAGATACGTATTCCATCGCAAGTAGAATGTATTGATAGCCCGACGAAGATGGGAAGGGCCCATGAAGTCGATCCCCACACATCGAAGAGTTCAACTTCCATCACATTGGTCATTGGCATCTCATGTCGCGTCTCGAGATGTTTCCCATCCGCGCACCTATCACAACTTTGCACGAATAGATAGCAATCGTTAGATAATGTAGCCAAGATAATCCACTTTGTAATACCTTAGCCGCCGCTTGGCGCGGGATCAAAACTCCGGAAGGTGAAGAATGGCATCGCCAGAACGCCTCCCACTCTTCGAGGTACACATCGTCGAACGATGGTGTCGGCGCACCTCTTAAAGAGCAGGAGATCGTCCCACATGTAAAACTTGACATCATGGAGGAACTTCCTTCTTTTGATAAGATGATAAATCCGGAGGCAAAACCCTTGCAACCAAATAATTAACAAAATCGGCATACCATGGGAATTTAGCTTGTAGCATCGAAGTTGCTCATCGGGAATTCCTCCTTAATTGCCTCCGTGATTTCTTTCTCCTCCTTCTGTATTCTAGTGCGGACAAGTGATCGGCTACTACATTCGCAGCCCTTTTCTATCCCGAATCTCCACATCGATTCTTGTAGCAAGAGGATCCACCGAATCAGTCTCGGTTTGGCATCCTTCTTGTCAAACAGATATTTAATTGCCGCGTGGTCGGTGTGGACGATCGTCTTAGTCCCAATCAAGTAAGATCGAAACTTGTCGAATGCAAACACGATTGCTAACATTTCTTCTCGGTGGTAGTGTAGTAGTTTTCTTTGGCCTTTGTCTAAGGTTCTCGCGTAATAGATGGCTCAACATCTTGTCTCGTTTTTGACCCAAAACAGCCCCAACCGCAAAGTCGTCGGGCATCACACATTAGTTCGAAGGGCGACTCCAATCCGGAACTACTAGAATGGGTGTTGTCACTAAAGCCTTCTTCGAATTTCAAAAGCCCGCAAACAATCATTGGAAAAATGAAAGCAAAGATATCTTTTTCTAATAATCGACTTAAAGGTTTAGTGATTTTAGAAAAGTCACGGATAAACCTTCGTAGAATCCGGCGTGTCCTAAGAAACTTCGAATGGCTTTTCGTTTGTTGGAGGTGGGAGTTTCTCGATTGCCACAACTTTCGCTCTATCAACTTCCAAACCCTTGAGAAGAGACTCGGTGGCCTAAAACAATGCCATCTCGTACCATGAAGTGGCACTTTTCCCAATTTAAAACAAGGTTAGTCTCCTCGCATCTCTCGCAAAACTAGAGAAAGGTTATTCTAGCAATGGTCATATGAATCTCCAAACACGGAAAAATCATCCATGAAAACCTCCATTATTTTCTCAATGAAATCATGAAATATAGCCATCATGCATCTTTGAAAAGTAGCGGGTCGTTCGTTCATAAAGTCCAAATGGCATCTGCGAAATGCAAAGGTACCATAGGGGCATGTAAGGTCGTCTTTCTCTTGGTCTTCCGGCAATCATGATCCGATTATACCGAATAACCATCGAGAAAACAATAATAATCATATCCCGCCAAACGATCAAGCATCATATCAATAAAGGGAAGGGGAAAGTGATCTTTGCGAGTAGCATCATTCAACTTCCTATAATCAATACAAATTCTCCATCCGCATTACTCTAGTCGCTATAAGCTCATCACTCTCGTTTACTACCGTCATCCCCCCTTTCTTCGGCAGACCACTTGTCTAGGACTTACCCAAGAGCTATCGAAATAACATAAATAATTCCAAAGATCTAACCATTTTAAAACTTCTTTTCTAACGACTTCTTGCATTATAGGGTTTAATCTTCTTTGATTTTGCAGAAGGTTTGTAGACATCTTCCATTCTAATTTTATGCATCACAATCGATGGACTAATGCCTTTCAAATCGAGAAATTGACCAACCTATCGCCGACTTATGTTTTCGTAACACCCTAAGCAATTTATCGAGTTGAACCGAAGTTAAAAGTGATGATATGATTACCGGACTCGTGTTATTCGCTCCAAGGAATGCATATTTGAGATGCTCGGGCGGGGTTTGAGTTCGGGGTTCGATTTGGCCTCTTCGAAGGGAGCACGGCTGCCCGGCCGATGAGCAACGGCCGTGCCATCCGCAGCCTTCTTCAAGATTCCTTCGACCTTAGGCACGGGTTGCCCGTGCCGCGTCATTTTCGTCAATTGTTTCGTCGGCCATACGCATACCGGGCGTGCTCAAGGGGGCACGGGTCGTGCGTCCCTCGTAGAATCGATTCCCGTGACGTTTTTCAGCGTGTGTGTGCCTCTTGCGCTCCTCGGTAGTTCTGCGATATTATCCAAAGCACAAACACAATCATACAAGTCTTGGTTATCAATATCAATAGTCAAGTTCGATGTTGAACACAAATGTGTCAAACCAAACTCCAAAGTATCCGAAACAATGTATGATCCATGATACTCATCAATGCGAGGATTCAACTACGTCTATGAATTTACAAGTCTCCACACCATCATGAAATTTAAGTGCCATTTTTATATATCGTAAATAGAACATGCTCATCATTAACTCGTAACGTGAGCTCTCCTTTTTGCACATCTATTAAGGCCTTCCCGTCGCTAGGAATGGACGCCCAAGTATCGGGAACGTCTTTATCTTCCTCCATGTCCAAGACTAAGAAATCCACGGGAATATGAATTTATCAACTTTGACAAGTACATCCTCGATGATTCCCTTTGGATAAGTGAGTGATCGGCCTGCGAGTTGTAAGGTGACCGTAGATGGCTTCACCTCTCCCAATCCAAGTTGCACGAAAATAGACAAGGGCATTAAGTTAATACTCGCTCCTAAGTCACAAAGTGCTTTCTTAAAGAAAACATCACCAATAGACAAGGGATAGTGAAACTCCAGGATCTTTCAACTTCGTGGTAGTTTCCTTTGGATTATTGCACTACACTCCTCTGTCAGTTATCGTCTCAAAACTAGTCATCTTCCTTTTCTTTGACATCACATCCTTCAAGAACTTAGCGTAATTGGGCATCTGCTCCAATGCATCCGCAAAAGGAATGTTAATATGCGATTTTTAAAAATATCTAAAACTTAGCAAATTGTCGTCTAACTTTTCTTTTGAAAACGTTGGGGAAAAGGAAGGGGAACATTAAGTTTAGAAATATCGGGGTTAGAGGAGGATTTAAGCTTCTCACGGCCCTTTTTGTTTAGCACGATGTTCTCAGCCTTCTTCCTGGCCTCAACCTCGCCATTTGCCTCGGTTTCTGCATCACCCGGCGCATCGATTGTTGTGTCGGCAAAGCGCGCACGGGCTGGCCGTCGGTGGCGCACGGGCCGTGCCGTCCGCGATTCTTCGAATTTTACGGTATTTTCGGCCCCTCGTATTCCGTTCCACTCCTCGGACGAATGGCTTTACACTGTTCCTTTGGGTTTACCTCGGTGTTGCTCGGAACCGGCCTTTTTGATGTCGCCACCGATTATGTAGCTATTTGGCCAATTTGGGTCTCAAGATTCTTCATCTGGGACCCCAATTGGGTGACATGGTTTTCAATTTTATCCATCTTTGCCTCATCCTTGTTGAACCTGTTCCTTGTCTCGTTCATAAACGAGGTGAACATGTCTTCCATGGTTGGTTTAGGATCTGCAGTAATAACTCCATTAGTTACATTAAACCCCGGTGGCGGTTGCATCACGTTCTTTGTGTTCGCATAGGAGAAATTTTTGTGGTTCCTTAGGCCCGGATGATAATGAGTGGGATTTTGATTGTTCCGGAAATTGTTGAAATTCCGGTTATTCACGTAATTGGCTTCCTATATCAGATCTAGAGAAACTCCCCCACTACTTGCACCTGCGTTTACCTCATTTGCCTTTGTCAGTGTACTCAATTGATTTGTCAAAACGGCCATCTATGCTGTCAACTCTTTAATTGGATCTGAATCAGAAACTTCAGCTACCCTTTTCACGTTAGTCCTCTCGGAGGGCCACTGATAGCTATTCATGGCCATCTCCTCTAACAAGTTGAATGCATCTTCCGGAAATCTCGCGAGTAGAGCGCCGCCCGCTGCGGCATCTACAAATGATCTCGTCTGTCCCATCAACCCGTTGTAGAAAAAGCAAAGCTGATCTTCAGAAATCCATGTTGCGGGCACCTCTCAACAAATCCGGAATCTCTCCCAGGCCTCGTACAAAGGCTCGAGTCAAACTGCTGAACGAGTGATCTCGCTTTTAAGTTGTAGTGTCTTACTTGGTGGGAAGTATTTAAATAGAAACCTCCGACTTAGCTCATCCCGGTTGTTCACACTCCCCGAGTTAGGGTGCCTAGCGATTCTAGCCTTTTTTATCCCTTAAAGAGAAAGGGAATAGCGAAGACGTATAGCATCATCGCCGGTCACCCCATTCATCTTGATAGTATTGCGCATTTGTATGAAATTCGCAAGATGAGAGTTGGGATCTTCGGACGGGAAACCCCCAACCGGTTTCGATGTACCATCGAGATCGGGGTTTTAGCTCAAAATTATTCGCATTGATCGGGACATTGGCGATGCCACCATAGTTGCGATTGATTGGCGAAAGTAATCGCAGACGCTTGATGTTGGGTCCGGAGCCACCGAGCCTCGGTATTGGTAACTCAACATTGACCCTGTTAGCCTGGTTGTTACCCCCGTTATTGCCTCTGTTGTTGTCTTCAACTTCGCCATGGTTTGGTCTGTTGTCTTTTCTCGCCCGTTTAGTAGATGCACTATTTCGCCTAAGCAAAAGCTTCAACCTCGGTATGAACGGTGCTAAGTCTCCTTTGCTTTGAGCGAGTGATCATGCAATTACCCTGAACCAACTAAAGAAAACAAGTTAACCACATATAAGTAAAAACGAACAAATAAAATAAAAGAAAAATGTCCAGATTAAGAATAGTTCTATTTATCGCAATATTAGTACTAAAAATTTGATTAATCCAAGAACGGCGCCAAAAACTTGTTCGCTATTTTTATAGCTTCACCGCAAGTGTACGGATCGGTTTATAGAATAAGGTTTGCAAGGTCGAATCCACAGGGGATTAATAAATTAATGTACTAAGTATTGGATTATAATAGTCCTATTTTTATCTAAACTATCGAAATTTGAAGGTTTGGTTTTATTACTACTAAAGCAGAAATTAATCCTAAAATAACAAAGCAAAGAGCGATTAAAAGATCAAGTATGAATAGATGGATTCTCGGGTTATGGTTTCAATTAATATCCCACTTTTATGCTCAGTTAAGCAAACCAAGGTTAAACGTATTCTTCTCTATAGACCAATCACCAAAGTAATTTACCCCCTCTCTCGAGATGTATGTAAAAGCGTTGATTGGAATATCTATGTTAGCATCTCTACTCAACATGAGATATCCAACTCCCAAAAGTTCAAAAGATTAAAAGATCTCACAAATACTCAGGAGACTTCTCAATCATGCAATCTATTTGTGTCAAGTACTCAAGATCTAGTATTGAAACTCATCGGTTAGAATTATGAATCAATACATCAAACAAGTTTAGATCAAAGGCCTTTTGATAAAACAAGAATTAAAGCAAAGTACTTGAATAGAGAAAGAAAACATTAACTTCAATTATCCTTAATCATCACATAAAAGTGTTTATTAATCTACTCCCAAACAAGGGAATCACAAGTGTTTTAGCCAGGCATTGAAGATAAACAATTCATAGACAAATTATCCATAATCAAAATCTAACTAATTGAAATACGATACGATGGAATGAGTGACTCGGGGGATGATGACGATCTCTCGATCTATCTTCAATCCTCGAAGGTGTGGTTGCGGTCTTGATCAATCTCTCAAGTATCCGGTGGGAAAGCGCTCTTTTTCTCGGTTTCTAGGGTAAAAATCAGCGTGTCCTCGTTTGTGGCCGCCCGGGTCTATTTGTACTTCGTTCGGGTCGAAACCTAGTTGAAATTTGACAAACTCATTTTTCCCAAGCAAAGACGGCCGTGCCCTTTGGCACGCCACCTTGGCCGTCTTTGGTGCCGAACCATTTGTAATCTTTCTTCGAGGAGCACGGGGTGCCAATATGGGCACGGCAGTTTGCTCGTGCCCTAGGCCGCACTCGAGTCATCCTGTTTGGGTTGAGCACGGCCTGTCTTCAGAGAGCACGCCGCCCGTGCTCACCCGGAACAATATGCCCATGACTATTTTTTCGTTTCTCGCCTGGGTTCGTCAACTTCTTCTCGACTCGACTCCAAACTTCGTCACTGAGTCAAGTATTGGCGATTGCAATGCTCGAATTGTTGCCACTATGCCACAAATATAGATAAATTCCTACAAAACGAGCAAAGCGTAATCCAATTCCACAAAACAAGAATACTACCCAATTTACTTGTATAATGCATGCATATTCCCACATTCTAGCCAATATTAAGCCCAAAATACATGAAAAATACCGATCAATGAAATAACTAGAGTGGTTCAAAAATGTCCCATTTCAATGGGGGCTCGGTAATAAATTTCGGATCTGGCTACGATTTTGTAGCCTAAAAAGATTCGGCCTATATGGCTCTCGGCCCGTTAGTCGAAACACCAGGTTGGCCTGGTCCACCCGAAGCAAATTTAGTGTATTTTAAATACATGGGCTGGACTGAGCTCCCCAAAATAGCGGTGCGAAGAAAAAATTCGGCCCGGACGGCTAATCCCTTGGCCCAACGGGTCAAGACTGCCCGACTCGGACACTTTGACAACTCTAGATATAACTAACACAAACACGACACGATTATAGATTTGGGTTGAGGCTTATCGGGTTCGCGCCATTATCAGCCCCGTACGATAAGCCCCGTAAAAAAATAGGTTGAAATCTGGTTGACCTAATAAACCCGATAAGAACCCGGTAACCTTTTAAGTATTGATAATTTTTTTAATAAATAGAAATATATAAAAAAGGGAAAAAGTCCTGATCACAAACCGGTCAGGTAGCAAAGGAAAGAAAATGTTAAAATCCAGAAAAAGGAAACAACAAAAATAACTTAAAAATGCAATTTAAACGAAGGACGTCTATTTCTAGAAGATCCTCGAATGGCAACGTTAGTTGTTTTTTTAGTACATGCTCGAGTATCTTCTTGATGGTCTAATGTAGCCTGTGGAATATCAGCCCATGATCCACGAGCCATAATTGCCATAGACTTCAGAGCTTATGAAGAATCACATGAGGGAAAGACAAGCGGAGTGGTAGATGGGTCACCTATCTTTGTCTTTAAAGCTTCTTATTGTTCTTCGTCTTCTTGTTCCTCCTCTTCTGCCATATCTGACCACCATTTTCGTGCGGCTGCCGCCATCGCTTGGAATTCATGGTCATTAATAGGCATACTGCGTCCATAGCTCGCTGCAAGCTCTCTTTACCTTTACCATCTAAACTTGCAGCCATAACCATATTATCCGAAGGTACCACTGAATTTTGTTGCAATGGTTGATGAAGAACCATCCTTCGATCAATATTTATTTCCCCTGCATGATTAGTATCTCTCATGCAATCGCCATTACTTTTGTTATGACTTGACCCCTCCCCGCGAGTTTGAATTTGCTCTAAATTAATCTTCTCATGAGGAATTTGTTCATCCTCGTCCCTGAGAATCTCAAAAGGATTATCAATTTGAACATGCAAATTAGATATACCCCTTTCCGGAGAACGACCTGCTCGGGCTGTCCGCTTCTTGACTTGCACCCACTGTTCTGAATCCACAACTTTACCCTTAGTGGTAGTAGCATGGTATTGGACTGCAGCTTGGACACGCACGAGACTGTAGCCTAGTTTAGCACCATCCACAGTTTTAGATTCTGCATATGCTTCATCTCTTGCCTGCAATTAGCGCTCGAATGTCCAACAATTCGACAATGAGAGCAGAACTCTAGCAAATTTTCGTAACTGAGCAACACGAACGAACAATGACCTATTTGTTCTACCATAACAAATTCCTACAATGGAGAACAATTCTACAAGAACTCTTACGAAATGCCCCACTTCTCCTGTAAGGGAACGACCGTCTATTTGCATGGGCATGCCAATAGCACATGCGAGCTTCATAATTAACGCAGAATGCCAATATTCCATACTCAACTCGTATATAAGAAAGAACTCATACCTGAGATTTTGACGAATTTATGCGGTCCATACTCAACTCGTATATAAGAACTCATACCTGAGATTTTGACGAATTTATGCGGTCTATACTCAACTCGTATATAAGAATTCATACCTGAGATTTTGACGAATTTATGTTGTATGGATTGAAGTCTGGAACCCAATTACTGTATTTATATCGATAATTGATAATTGACTACTGTATTTATATCGATAATTTATGAGTAAATGACTATAATATGTACTCTAAGTATAATAATATATATAAAAATTCATATATTTGATTAGTTAATGGGCCTCACTAAATTAATTTAACAGTTTTTGCTTATCGTGTGTATCGGGCTTGAGCTTATTTTGTCGGATTGTTCTGGTCCTGCGCTGATAAGGGCCCGATCTGCCACCCTTGAATCTTAATCAATATTTATGCTTGAATTTTCTTGCAATACAGTATATTGACATAAGACCCCTCAGTTTAGAGTGAAATAGAAAACATGCATCTCTCATTAAGGCAAATTATCAAACATGTTTCTCGCATTGCCTTAGCTTAGACCTCTTTGAGACAGTTTTACCGATTCTTAATTCTCAAATCTCCATACTCATAAAATTGATTTGCTCCATGGATATGATGAATTGTTTATCACGCAAAATCAGAGGTGGTGATTTGGAGGGTTCTTTGAGAAAGAGAAAGGACATTTGATGAGACCCCAGTACGACGCCGTAGCGATTTCGTAATTACAATTTACCAGCTCATTGGTAAACTATTCCTATTCTTTATCCAGATAACTATATTCGTCGTCAGATTTTTATGTTGTTCCATTTTGTAAGTTATTTCTGTATGAATTACTAGTGACTAGTGTAGAGCCTAAGAACTAATAGCTATTTTTTTCAAAATTAAAAATGCCAAACAAAGAAAAATGGTGGGAATTAAGGTCCATATTTGAATGAAGTAGAATACGAGCGGCAATATTAAATTGCGATATATATCGTTGTGTTAACAAGAATTACACATATGAAATGATATAGCAATACATGTCTCTTTTACTCAAGAAGAGTCCTCTACAAAGCGCCAGACGCTAATCGGGCAGCAATTTGGGATCTAACGCTAGGCGAAGTCGGCGGGTTAGGCGGGACCTAGACATGGCCTAATCGGAAGAAAAACATAAGCGGGCACGGGGAGCCTAGCGCCTAGGCGGGGATTAATCGAGATTAGGCGGGAATTTTTAGAACAATGTTATTATACATGCATGTTTATTTTATTGATGACATGAATGTACGAGGTAATAGGTATACCAAGTTATGTAAATAAATTACAAATAGCTAAGATATCAGCAAGTATTTTCAGTCGACCATAATTGCGACAATCGGGCTTCTGACCAAGTATTTACCCGAAGTCCACATAAGAAATCCTTGAGTAAAATTGGAGGAGTTTGCAACATTTGTAAGACGGCTGAAAGTTACTTCATATGTCAACTTCTGTTTTGATTTTTAAAGTCAAGTTTATCAGGTTTGACAGCAACATGGACTCCCGGAGGTGGAGAAATCTTGACAACGTAAGACGAATTCGCCTCGCCGACATTAGTCACTGTCCTTGTGTATGTTTGAACTTGTGATCCAAAGATAATCGAAAATGATGGATAATTAAGTTGTGATTCGGATATGGTGGATATTTCGGAACAATTCACCTTCTGTTGCGTAATGATAGCCACTTCTCTGTTTGCATACTGCAATCCGCATAGATAAGGGATGTAATCTTCCAGTTTAATATCGTAGACGAGTCCCGGATCATTGGCCCTGGAAGGATTCACATGACCTGCACCAGTGGCGAAAACGTCTGCTGGCTGAAGAGTCTGATCCTCAATGGGATTGTGGGCGAGATTTACGACGTCAGCGGTGGTCATGATTGCCGATTTTATTGTAGCGGGTGACCAATCAGGGTGTGCGCTTTTGAGCAACGCAGCCACTCCACTGAGATGAGGGCATGAGATTGAGGTACCGGAACCTAAAAGGAATGTCATTCTGGTATTTCTGTTGCCCTCAATGGAGACAGGCGAAGCAGCAAGTATGTTCACACCAGGACCTATAATGTCTGGTTTCAGAATCCCGGGGCTCTCCAGGCTAGGCCCTCTCGAGGAAAAGGAAGCCACTATTGGAGCACGATCATCTCCAATTACTGTCCCTTTATACGATAGTGTAGCCATGGGTGTTGATGTTGAATTTATGTAGGCTTTGATCTTCAAACCATCAGCATAACCGACTAGTGTTGTTGGGAAAAGAATAGTCGGTAGATTTTTCGTGTCTCCATCAGCCTCTTGATTCACGAGAATTATAGCCGCACCACCAGCTTCATCTACTTCTCTGATTATGGGCAAAAATGGTGATCCCGACCCATTTCTTTCGCAGACAAAACTATTTTACCGCTGACGTTAATGTTGTTTAACGACCTGGCGCGCAAAACCGGGCATTTGGATTATTTGCAGCAATTTTTCCAGGGTAAACAAGAGGTAATAAAACCTGGGAAAAGTTTTTCGGCTGAATGATTGCCTCGCCATCTATTTCCTCCTTGTTTCCAAGCACTACAGTTGCCCTTAATCTTCTGTCAGTGGTGCTTGCACCCACTGTGAGAATCCAGGGGGCCTCATTCGACAGCGTGCCGTATGATGGTCCCCTGTTCATGGCAGAGCAGCTGACGAAAATGCCATTTCGCACGGCAGCATAAGCACCAAGAGCAATGGCGTCAAACTTAAATGGAATCCCCGAAGGCCAACCTAGAGAAATTGACAGCACATCAACACCATCTTCAATCGCGGCGTCCATAGCTGCCAGCACATCACTTTCCGAACAACGTCTACTTCCAGAACAAACTTTATAAACGGCCAAGTGAGCCAGAGGGGC
This sequence comes from Rehmannia glutinosa, assembly GCA_016081115.2. Classification (NCBI taxonomy): domain Eukaryota; kingdom Viridiplantae; phylum Streptophyta; class Magnoliopsida; order Lamiales; family Orobanchaceae; genus Rehmannia; species Rehmannia glutinosa. The sequence continues at coordinate 46,536,340 of CM071924.1, forward strand.
TATGCCGACGGCCGTGCCATTGGCTTGTCCGAAGAAATTGGCACCGCCACGAAATTTCCAGCAGCAGTGCTTGCGGTATAAGTACCATGTCCGTCCTCATCCATTGGCGTCCCGTTTCCATACGTGAAGTATCTGGCTCCAATCAGCTTGTTGTTACAAGCAGTGAAATTGAACTCACACTTTCCTTTCCATTTAGCAGGTGGAGGCGGCATTCCTTCGTCGCTAAACGACGGGTGGTTGGGGAATATTCCCGTGTCAATTACGCCGATAATGACACCTTTCCCGTAGTTTGAGTCTCTCCAAAAGCCGAAATCTTGGTGCAGGCCGAGGAAGTCGGGAGAATGAGTTGTGTGCAGGGGAAGGTTTCGTTGAGGCCTTGCGTGAACGAATCCTTCGTATTCTCGGAGGGCTTCTAATTCATTAAGTGATAATCTTGCAGCAAAACCTTTTATTACATTCTTGTATGTATACACCATTCTTGGTTGCCCCATTGTACCTAGAAATGAATGGTACCAGCTCTCTAGCTCTTCTGGATTGGTAAAAACTCTTCCATCCGACGGCTCCGCGTGCACGATGTAAGTTTGTAAGTGATCATTCTCTTCATTTGCCAATGTAAATGATGAATGTAAAATTAGTAAGGCTAAGAAAGTCAGGATGGAGTATAAGGACATGTTAATTTTGGTTGTTGAACTATAATCTGGTTTATTTGATTTTGAAGTTATGAAAGAAGCAGTAAATTGTTGGGAATGGAGTTTGAAGTTTTACTTGTGGTTTTATATATGGTGGTAGTCCTTTACTGATTTATGATTACAGTCACATTATTCTATTTGAATTGGCTTGTAATTTCTTGGATGTTTCTGGACAAAAAGTCGTCAAAGAAACATCAACCATAGGCACTTTCTTCAGCAGTTGCCATTGGAGAAGAATAATACCAATTTCATCTGTTGAAAAGGTAAAAAATAACCATAATAATCAGTGTTCTATAAAGCGTTAGTTACTAGCTAGGCAAGCGGAACACTGAGGCTTAGCGCCTAAGCGGGGGTTAGGTGGTGTACAAAGAGGATTACGCAGGGTTAATCGGAAGAAAAACGTAAGCGTACAAGGGGAGTCTAGCGTCTAGGTGTGGACTAGGCAGAGTTTTTTAGTACAGTGATAGTAACAGCAATTTTATCAGTTGAAATCGTAAAACTTCATCAAGAATTGTATCATAGAGTTCAATTATATAATAAGCCCCCATGAAATTATTATTAGGAAAAATGGTGTCGATAAGAAGCATAATAACAAATTTGGGATTTGGGTAATGATTAATAGGTTCTTAATGTCCTTAATTAATCTAAGTCCATTTGATTAGTTTGTGACTTGGTACACTGCGTGTGTGTTGTGTGTTGCAATTAGCCAATGTTTTAAAATTATCTAAAATAATCTAATAAAGATGCCAAACATTCGTCAAAGTCTGAAAATTCGAATGCAGCGAGTTTTTGGACTTTAGGCGTGTGCGAATTTTCTTTTCTTTTTCTTTTCTTTCGTTTCTTGTGTGTACAAATCGTAATAGGGAGCTAGGTGGGAATTAGACAGGGACATTTTAGTCGGACTCGAGAGTCTTTAACAACTGGAATATTATCCTATTACTAGACATTTTCAAAAGTTTTTCATGTGTTACTTTTGCTTTATTCTGCAATACTGATTTTTCCGAGCAAACCGCTTTTTATTGAAGTCAAGTTCATCTTGAAGGAAGATCAAATAGTCAATTTCACTAAGAAGTTTCATATCCAAGTCAACTATCATCAAATATTATACATTTGATTCGAGAATCGAGATTAAGTCATCAAATCCTCGAATTAACGCTATTCAAATTCAATTCAAGCTTAGAGAATAACAAATCAAGATTTCATCTCTAAAATCTCAAATTTTGAATATTTTATTCTTAATGAGAAGATCATAAGATTTTCTAGAGATTGTATAACCTTTTTAATATTTTTGAATCAAAGTATTTTATTTGTATAATTTTTTTATTTATAAATTTGAGACAATAAAAATATGTGTTACAATAGCAAAATCCACAAATTCGATGCATCTAGAGCCTAGAATCCTCCTTGTTTTATAGGAAATATCGAGGTAAGAATTATTTAATAACACACGTTCTCTTTATTCCCTACACATTCACTACAAGAAAACAAGGAAATTTCAAAGAAAAAAATTTGTTGAATTTGACCTATTACCGTTGGAATTGTAGATTCCAATGAAATTCCAACGAGAAAATGTATTGTTGGTAAAATGGCCGTTAGAATGACAAAATTCCAATGGAAAAATATTTCGGCGGTTCTTGGCCAACGATATTTATTCATTGGAATATACAATCGTTAGAAAAAAACTCAATACTTTTTCCAACACTAATTCCAACCGAGTTTCACCATTGAAATTTAGTCGAACATTATATCCATTGGAATATATATAATCGTTGGAAAAAACTCCGATGATTATTCCAACGAAGTTATACCACTAGGATTTAATGAAATGGTAATTCAATGGTATATATCCGTTGGAATATTCAATCATTTTATCTTATTATCTAATATCTTTAATTTCTTAGTAGGGAACCCATCATCAATTTGTCCCAAGTCAAACACGTTTAACTATATAGTTCCAATATAATTGATATTGCGTAGAAGTAAATATATATTATCAAATCTTTTAACACTTATTGAAATTTTCCCAACATAATTCCAATATGTTGTATCATTGGAATTTGTGTTGGAAATTTCCAATGGTATGATTTAGCGATGAAATTTATGTTGGAATTTTTAAGATTCCAATAGTATTGCCGATGATTTATTCCAACAATTTTGTTATTGTTGGATTGTTGGAATTTTCCAACGGTTTGTTGTATTGTTGGAATTTATGTTGAAGTTTTAAATTCTAATGGGTATTCCAACAGTTTATCTTGGGAGTGTGCATGCGGGGCGGTTCGGAGATTTGAAAATCTCGAGAATCGTCCCAAGTTCGGAGATTTTGAAAATAAATCTCCGAGAATCAACCATGGAAAAAATCTCCGTCCCGAACCGCATCGAAAGTTCGAGACGGAGATTCGGTTATAATGGGACGGGACAGTGCGGTCCGGTTCGAGACGGAGATTAGCCATAAATAGAACATACAAATTTGGAAGAAAAAAAAAAAAATTAATATAAAAATCACCAAACGAATATACTTATAGAGTTTTAGTATCTTTTAGCACAGTCTCAAAATAAAAACTAAAACTATAATAGGTAACACAATCCAAAATTCTAAACTTAATAACCTCTATAATACAATAATAGAATATTATTTGGGCAATTGTCCTTTTATTGATATAAACAATATAATTAACTAATAGTTTTTATAAATTAAAATAAAATAAAAATTTGTATAAATTTATAATCTCGATGTCTCATAATTAACAACTTAGTAATTATATTTATAATTTATGTGATGTTGTAAAAAAATAAAATATGAATTTTGTTATATTGTTGTAATATGATACTATTACTTGTTTCTCTTTTAAGTGCAATTTACTAATCATTTAGCTAATTTCAATTTCAAATTATTTACTCTATTATTAATATCAAAGTTTTTTAAAATTCATAATAGTTGCAGTATTATTAATTTTTCAGAAATATGCTTTATATTCAATTTAATTTTAAATAGTTTGTAGTTAATTTAATATCAAAATAAAAAACATAGAAATAATGTATATGTATTTATATAAAATCTTTAAAATCGGTTCTAGCTTCGGGTCCTCGGTTCGGAGTGGTTGATGCAGTTCTCGTACGGATATTTGAAAAATCTCGTAACGTACCATAAATATTTCGATGACGGTGCGGTTCGGAAAAAGTCAAAAAGTCAACGGATATTTTCAGTTCGAAGATCTTTTGGTGGGATATCGGTTCGATTTCGGTGAATCTCCAAATCTATGCACACATTTCTAGTTTATACCATCGATTTTGTTTATCGTTGGAATTTTTAATGGAATTTTCCAACGGTATAATATAACGTTGAAAATTACAATATTTTTTATTTCGTTTGGAATTATTTTATTGGAATTTGATTGTTTTTTCTTTAGTGATTATTTAAACAGCTCAATCATCATGACTGAATTGAAAGTAATTCAAGCTTGCTATATTCCTGATTGCTTATTTTTCTAGCCTTTTGAGTTCTATTTACCTAATTGGTTTTTGTGGCCATATTCTCATCACTGGCAGAGCTAGGGCCCCCTCCTTGTTTTTAATCTAAGATTTTTTTTTTTTTTTTGTTTTTATTTTTCTATCCGACTGACTGACTCATTTTACTTTCGTATGTTGAATCCGCCATTAATTCCCATGCACGGATATTATTGTCCTTATTTCATGTTTTTGAATCATGGATAAGTCAATTGATTGGGTAAAGACCAGAATATTATATAATATAGTGGTCGTAAATAATTTACATATTTTTTGGTATAATATATAAAAAAAGGATATTACAAGTGACTTGCATCTCTTTGGGTCTGTACAATGGCGTAGTAGCGGGAAAATTTCTGAGGTGGTAGACACGGAATCGGGGCAAAGAGAGGATAAAAAACTAATAGAAAATCCAAATAAATTTTAACTAAATTTTTTTTAAAAAAAAATTTACCTTATAAATTTTTTTTTAAAAAAAAATGGGGGGGGCAGGGCCAAGTTGCCCCCCTGCCTACGCCAGTGGGTGTGTACAGTCTGGAACCATGGTTAATGAGAAACCAAGTTACTTTCAAATCAGAACAACATATGGATGACTAGAATCAAAATGTGTTTTTGCGGTATTGTAAGTGAAACATAGTAAAAAGGAATAAGCACCCCTTGTGCTATATTAATAATTTTCTTGTCCTATAAAAAAAGGACTAATAATTAAATTGCATCTCATGAAACATTACATAAGTTGATTGATCTATTGCCATGTTAAGACAGATAACTCACACTCAATTTGATTTTGTGAGAGACGTGTAGGCGAATATTACCGGATGGGATCTTGATTCAAAATCGTGTTTCATCTTCTATTCCATTCGCGGATGATTGTAACGTGTATAACACTTACCATATTAATTTTCGTGTATATATAAATCAAGCATTAATTGTGGGGTTTTTAATATGGTAAGTATTAAGCACGCGACAATCATACGTGCGATGGAATAGGAGATGAAACACAATTTTGGAATAGAAGATCCAATCCGATTATTACCAGTCATATTGCTGTTGGGAGGTTTGTGAAGTTGACCAGTGACATTTTTATCCTCTTGGATATATATAAAAGACCCTCCACAATAAGGAATTTCTAGTCATTGCATTTCTTCGAAAAGCCCCACCAAAAATTTGGCTTTGTAAGCATCTGGTTTAAAATGATAAAAGGGTAATCAACTTATTTATCTGCCTGCACTACAAGAAAAAATAAAATTAGCTACGGAAATTTCCGTCATTATAAGCAATAATTCCGTCACTAATAGGCACTATCAACGGATTAGTGACGGAAAAAAGTCCTAGTTAAAACACTGGTTGCTAAAATATTAGCAACAAAATATATATCCGTTGCTAATCTTAACGATGGAAATTTCCGTTGTTAATGGTTCAAAATTCGTTGGTATTACTTCCAAAATCCGTCGCCAATTTTGGTAGATTTATTACAATTTTAGCAACGGAAATTCCGTCACTACATTTAACTATGATTTTAGCGACGGAAATTCCGTCACTAAATTTACCTTTGATTATTCCGTTACTAACTTTTGACTATATTATTTTTTTAGTGACGTAAATCACATCCGTCACTAATTTTTCGATATTTTTTATTTTCCATTTTTTTTTTGGTTATATGAATCTCTTAAGCACTGTAATATGCAAAATATACTATATAAATCTAAACCAAACACAAAATAATGCAAAAATCCAACATAATCATAACATAATATGGTTTTGAAAAGCATACTAGTACGACGTAAAATCGTAATCAAGCCAATGCATAAGGTACAAATACAACGTCAAATCTAACGGTTGCCCTAACTAGCAACATCATCGGGCAAGTAGGTATTTGCACAAAAGGAGGCACATGTCTGCGGTGCATCTCTGCTAATATCGATAACGGACTAATCCCGGAGACGTGCCTCCATACGAGCCTCCATGTCTCGATATCTCTGCTCAAGCTCGCCGATATAGCTCATCGACACTGTCTCTTTATGACATCCGGATCTACGCGTAATATGGTCGGGAAGGGCGAGACGAAGGCATGAAAGAAGTTGCGCTTGGTCCCGAGGCCATAGATTCGCCGCTTCTTGCCTCCCCAACTACCTCCACGCACAACCGGGACACGTTCACGGGCGGGAGATCACTCGACTCCTCAAGCACTGCGTAGAAAGCAAAGAATCGCACGTGCCTGGACCTCGCCCTATAAGAAAATGAATTAGTAAAAATTATAATTTGAGAACATATGAAGTAAATGTTCGCTTTATTTTTAGCTTCACCGCAAGTGTACGGTGTAGTTTATAGAATAGGGTAAGCAAGGTCGTATCCATGGAGACTAAATAATTTATGCGCTAAGTATTGAACCAAGATAGCCTTATTTTTATTTAGACGATCGAAATTTGATGATTGTTGTATTGAGATTAAGACAATTTAAATCACTAAAATACAAGATTAAGATAATACAAATGATAGAAGTATCAAGATAATGAAATGAATTTCCGAGTTAAGGTTTCGATTAATAATCCTCTTGTTATCCGATTTAATCAAGCCACGTTATTATCAATATTCCTATAAGGCGATCACAATGCTATTTTATCCTCCTCTCGAGATGTATATAAAACGTAGATTGAAATACTTATGCTAGCATCTCTACTCAACATGAAGCATTCAACTCCCAAAAGTTTAAAAGATCAAATATCCTCACAAATATTTACAAACCTCTCGATTCATGCAAATATTTGTGTCGAGTATTCAAGATCTAATATTGAAACTCATCTCTCGAATTATGAATCAATATATCAAACAAGTTAAATCATTGATCAAGTGATAAAACAATAATAAGCTCAAAATACTCAAATAGGCTTCAAGATAATAACTTCAACTAAGATTAAAACATCCAACAAGAGTTCATTAATCTACTTCCAAAACCCGGAAATCTCAAGAGTTTAGCTACACATGATTTCTAAACAACTTATAAACAAAGTGTTCAAAGCCATTACAAATGAAGATGAAAGATTGAAACTAAAAGAGAAGCAAGAAAAACTTAGGAACGTCGACAATCTCTCGATATATCTCCGTTCTTCAAGCTCCGATGCAACCCGATTGTCTCCTTGATGTCTCCTTCCAATAGTTGACCCTTGTCTTGTGTTGTAGATCCCAAAAATGCGAGAATATCCTTGTGTGCGCCCCAAAAAGCTTTTTATACCCACCTTCAAGTTTAGGGCATAATCTTTGCCCAGATTATGGGTGTCAGACAGACGCACGGGTGGTGCGTCGGAGCATGGGCTACCCGTGCGCCACCTCAATGAAATACTCCAAGTCTCAGAGAGCGCACGGGTGGTGCGTCGAGCACGGGCTACCCGTGCGCCATCCGATGAATTCATCCCTTCTCAGCAGAGCGCACGGGTGGTGCGTGAGGAGCTGACCTACCCGTGCGCCATACGAGACTCAAAGTTTCTTTATTCGGGGGTGCACGGGTGGTGCCGAGGCACGCCCAACCCGTGTGCCCCCTGTCTTTTCCTTAGGCAGCTCAACTTTCGCTCTTTTTGGCTTCACTTTTCGTATACTCACTCAATTCTCCGTGTTTCCACTTTGCTATCCTCGTATTCGTATTCAATTTGCTTCAAATATCATGAAATTCCTACAAAATAAGCAAAGTGTAATATCTTTTCCACAAGGAGTGAATATGTAACATTTAACGCGAGTATGTGCATGTTTACCCATCATTATAGCCGTAAATACGCCTTAAAATACATGCAAAACTCACACCTATCAAAATCCCCCAAACTTAAATCGTTGACCGCCCCGATCAACAATGTTCGAGAACACGATAAGGCACAACAGGAGATAAGGATAACGGGCGCACACGAGAGAACCCACAAGAAGATCCATATTGTTCGTCATGAATGTTGAGCACAACCCAATCAAGCCTCAAATATCTCGATCAAAGAACACGCCTCAAATAAAACAAAGTGAAATGCTCAATTCCAACTCTCAAAGTTAAGTGTATACTCTCATCTCACGAGGATATAGGACGTGTTTACGCTCAAATCAATTCGATGTCGCAAAATTACCATAGGCTTGCAATTCGTCTCATATCTCCGCCACGAGAGTGTATGCAATTTGTGAATCAAAAAGGACTTCCTCATTTGATTGTAATGAAGGCTCTTTGGTTTAGGTAGGAAATTTTGGATAAAGTGACTCAACTCGAGTATATAGACCGATGAGCATATCAATCATTTACATTATAATCCCATATGCTACTCCAATCATCCCTCATTTTTATCAACTTTATTTATCTCCATTTCCTTTCTTTCTTTTGAGAATCGCCTCAAATCACAATCCTTCGCCCCCAAGTTTATCAACTTTTCAATTTTTCATTTGTGCATTTTCAACACTTCTTTTTCAACTCTTTTCCTTCCTCTTTTTGTTCCATTTAACCAAGTACGCCCAAATATCCTATTTTTCAATTTCCACCCATTCAACCTCATTCGTTCCTTTACTCAACGCTATACATTCGAGTTTAAGGTGATAGATATATTAAGATCAAGGGTTAAATTTTGTGGTTATCAAAGAAATAAAGGCTATAGGCTCAACAGCTAACTAGAATTTCAACATCTTTAGGTAGGTAAAAGGCATGGGTATAAAAAGGCTTATGAAATTTGTCCATCCAACCTTTGCGAAGAGACGCCAAACGCCCTCATGTATCCCCAAAGTTTGGGTACAATCATCGTCGGCATAGCGGGATGGAGCTATTTGGCGACCCACCAAGCGATTCCATCGCCAAGATCATCGGCGTTTGTCAAGTCAACCCCATATGCGCCGAGTATTTTGGTCTACCCGGCGGTGCCACATCTCGTTGTGCCACCCCGCGTGCACGTCTCCTTCCACCCTATGGATTTCTTCGCCGACCATGAAGGATTTGTACCTGAAATACATCCCATTAGCATCCCAAAGATCATCAATGGCAACAACAAAGTAGGAAATTAAAGCTAACCTATTAGGCGATGCAAATTCACTTCCCTACTTCACTTTGATCGATCAACTACCCCAAGCAAGCAAAAATTATGGCCATTCTAGACAAGTATTAGCTCAAACAATCATTGGCCATGCCTTATTCATCAATATTTCATCCAAAATCTCCTCAATTACACAAGCCCACAAGGTGTTTGATAAATTGCTTCAAAGAGTATTTCATTCAAAACATAGCAAAAATATCAAAGCTAGCACCAATCATGATTCCCATTACATAATTGTGAGAAATTCACAAGGAAAAATGATGCTCTTACCGGAATTTTCGAATTTGAATCAAATTGAGCAACTTGAACCCTAGGTGCTTTATCTTCAATATTTCTTCAATCCAACTTGAATATAATGCAAATTGTGGTTCTAATGTGATGGGGAGTGATTAAATGGACGAAATTGAGTGAAAACTACAAGAAATTTTGAAAACAAGGGAGGTTGATGGAGGGGCGTGCGATTTGGGGTTTTTTTTTTTTTTGAGAAGAAGAAGCGGTTTAAAACTGCTCTTATTTATGCCTCTTCCGTAAGGCGCACGGGTGGTGCGTCGAAGCACGGGCTACCCGTGCGCCACCCCGTAGAGAATTCCTCAACTCTCTGTAGGGTGCACGGGTGGTGTGCCAACGCACGGGTTACCCGTGCGCACATGTACAACAATTCAGAATTTTTTTTTTTTTTTTATTTTTTTGTTTTTTTTTTTTTATATAAAAACACACAAAAATGAAACAAAAACACACAAATCACACTCATTAATAGAAACACGTATATCAAATCACTCAAATCACACAAAATTGAAACTAAACACACACAAAAATGAAAGTCACACGAAAAACCGTTGGGTTGCCTCCCAACAAGCGCTATATTTAACGTCTTTAGCTTGACGCTTTGTTTTGTTAAATTACGGGTCGCGCAAGGTGGTGGATGTCACCTCCTCTTGATTTTCGGTGGAAATAGTGCTTAATCCGTTGGCCGTTTACCATGAAAGTCTCACCTTCTTTTGTCAACAATTCTACAATCCGGGTGGATTCAATACTTTCTTTATCACGAATGGCCCCGACCACTTAGACTTGAGTTTTTAGGAAAAATTTAAGGCGTGAATGTATAGAGAGCACCGATTCTCCCGGTAAAAACTCTCTTTTCTTGATCATCTTATCATGCCACCTCTTGGTTCTTTCCTTATAAATTCGGGAGTTTTCGTAAGCTTCATCCCGAAACTCTTCCATCCGATTCAAATGGAGCAACCTTTCTCGCCGCTTTCGAAAATCCATATTTAGCTTTTTTTTCGCCTGAGAATGCCTTGTGCTCTAACTCCACCGGTAAATGGCATGATTTCCGAAAACAAGTTGATAGGGGATGTTCCCAACGAGTCTTATCTGTTGTCCGGTATGCCCACAAAACGTCATCCAATTTTAACGCCCAATCTTTTCGGTTGATGTTCACCGTCTTTTCAAGGATTTGTTTGATCTCTCGTTAGCCACTTCGATTGTCCATTGGCTTGTGGATGATATGCCAATGCAACTTTATGTTTGACCCCATATTTTGCCAACAAGTTGCTCATTAATTTGTTTACAAAATGCGACCCTCCATCACTAATTAAAGCTCTTGGAGTGCCGAATCTAGTAAAGATGTTTTTCTTAAGGAATCGCATTACAACCACGAGCATCATTTGTTTTGGAAGGAATCGCCTCTACCAACGGGATACATATTCCACCGAGTAGAATATATTGATACCGAAGATGATGGAAATGGGCCCATAAAATCAATCCCGTCAATGTTTTAATGGAGTCCGAATCCGAGATTTCGGCTACTCGTTGTACATTACATCTTTCGGATGGCCAGTAATGTTCATGGCCATTTCTCAAGAAGGTTCAAGGCATCTTGTGGAAACCTTGCCAACAATGCTCCTCCATTGCGGCATCCACAAAGGCCCTCGTTTGTCCCATTAAACCATTGTAGAAGAAACATAAGCTGTTGATCCTCCGGAAACCCATGTTGTGGACATCTACGTAACAAATCCCGAAACCTTTCCCAAGCCTCGTACAAAGGCAATCGAATCGAAGTTTCGAATTGAGTAATCTCACTTTTGAGCCGCAAAGTTTTGCTCGGTGGAAAGAATTTAAACAAGAACTTTTGGCTCGGTTCGTCCCATGTGCTTACACTGCGCTTGCGTCAAAGTACCCAACCAATTTTCGTCCCGTAAAAGAGAATAGGAACATGCGCAATCTTATGGCGTCATCCGAGACTCCATTCATTTTGATCGTATTGCATATTTGGATAAAATGTGCAAGGTGAGAATTAGGATCTTCGATTGCAAACCCCCAAATCGATTCTTTGCACCATATTTATAAGTGCGGTTTGAGCTCGAAGTTGTTGGCATTGATAGGAATATGGGCAATACCACCGTAATTACGATTCGTTTGTGGTCGAAAGTAATCACGAATGGCTTCTTTGTGGGACGCGTATCGAACTCGCCCACCATTGTTTGCCGGTATTGGTAACTCATTCAAATCTCCCATTATCGGATTGTGTTGTCTTTCATCCCGTCAGTGGTAGCACCGATTCTTCTCGCGAAAGCCTCGACTTAGGTATAAGCGGTATCAAGTCCCCTTGTCTCGAGCGCGTGTTCATGAACTATCCGGACCGAACTAAAAGAAACAAGTCAAATAACGAAGAATTAAAGTGAATCCAAAATGTAAAAATAAAATTGTCTAAATTAAAATTAATTCTATCTATCGCAATATTAGCACCAAAAATTGTATTAGTCCCCTAACAGCGGCGCCAAAAACTTGTTCGCCTTATTTTTAGCTTCACCGCAAGTGTACGGTGTAGTTTATAGAATAGGGTAAGCAAGGTCGTATCACGGAGACTAAATAATTTATGCGCTAAGTATTGAACCAAGATAGCACTTATTTTTATTTAGGCGGTCGAAATTTGATGATTGTTGTATTGAGATTAAGACAATTTAAATCACTAAAACACAAGATTAAGATAATACAAATGATAGAAGTATCAAGATAATGAAATGGATTTCGAGTTAAGGTTTCGATTAATAATCCTCTTGTTATCCCGGTTTAATCAAGCCACGTTATTATCAATATTCCTATAAGACGATCACAAGGCTATTTTATCCTCCCTCTCGAGATGTATATAAAACGTAGATTGAAATATTTATGCTAAGCATCTCTACTCAACATGAAGCATTCAACTCCCAAAAGTTTAAAAGATCAAATATCCTCACAAATATTTACATTCATGCAAATATTTGTGTCGAAAGTATTCAAGATCTAATATTGAAACTCATCTCTCGAATTATGAATCAATATATCAAACAAGTTAAATCATTGATCAAGTGATAAAACAAGAATAAGCTCAAAATACTCAAATAGGCTTCAAGATAATAACTTCAACTAAGATTAAAACATCGAACAAGAGTTCATTAATCTACTTCCAAAACCCAGAAATCTCAAGAGTTTAGCTACACATGATTTCTAAACAACTTATAAACAAAGTGTTCAAAGCCATTACAAATGAAGATGAAAGATTGAAACTAAAAGAGAAGCAAAGAAAAACTTAGGAACGTCGACAATCTCTCGATATATCTCCGTTCTTCAAGCTCCGATGCAACCCGATTGTCTCCTTGATGTCTCTTCTAAGAGTTGACCACTTGTCTTGTGTTGTAGATCCCAAAAATGCCGAGAATATCCTTGTGTGCGCCCCCAAAAGCCTTTTTATACCCACCTTCAAGTTTAGGGCATAATGTAGATTATGAGATTCAAACACAGACGCACGGGTGGTGCATCGGAGCACGGGCTACTCGTGCGCCACCTCAATGAAATACTCCAAGTCAGTAGAGCGCACGGGTGGTGCGTCGAGCACGGCTACCCGTGCGCTATCACGGTGAATTCATCCTTTCTCTCAGAGAGAGCGCACGGGTGGTGCGTAGGAGCGCGCCTACCCGTGCGCCATGCAAAGACTCAAAGTTTCTTTATTTAGGGGTGCACGGGTGGTGCTCGAGGCACGCCCAACCCGTGTGCCCCCTGTCTTTTCCTTAGACGCTCAACTTTCGCTCTTTTTGGCTTCACTTTTCGTATACTCACTCAATTCTTCATGTTTCCACTTTGCTATCCTCGTATTCGTATTCAATTTGCTTCAAATATCATGAAATTCCTACAATATAAGCAAAGTGTAATATCTTTTCCACAAGGAGTGAATATGTAACATTTAACGCAAGTATGTGCATGTTTACCCATCATTATAGCCGAAATACGCCTTAAAATACATGCAAAACTCACACCTATCAAGTAAACCTTTGCTAGTTTCAGACATCATCTAGAAGAAAACACTCTATGTACACACAAATAGAAAGCCATCTTCGATAAACACTGAATCGTGATTGCAACTTACATAACAGGAACAAACTTCAATTCTTCATTAGTAATAGTACTATTGAAACACATCGCTAAGGTAAGTAATCAAATTCGTATATTCATACCTATGCATGCAATAAACACTATGCTCAAACTCATGAATCACTGCAAGGAAAATCTGCTGCTAATTTTTCTTTTTGCAGCACAAAGTACACAAAGGTTGCTGATCAGTTTAATCCAATAAGTTAATGCATTGATTTCACTAATTAATCAGAAAAACAAGAAAAATTGGGATCTCAAGTCTTGTATAATGCAAAATATAATCACCTAAAATTAGTGGAACTTTGGCATTGAGAAGATGAGCAATGTAATTCTTCACAATGTGGCAAACTGCAATTGAAACAAGATAAATATTAGATAAGTATGGGATACAGCAGAATTGCAAAAAATATGGATATTTTATCTCTGAGCAATGATAGAAACCACATAAGCTTAACCAATTGTTTAGTAATTATTGAAATTAAGCTGGTCAATTAACATAAAACTATTACTCTATTCCAATATATGAAAAATATGCCTCCAATAAATCAGGAAGTTACAGAAGCAAGGAAACTATATAAAAGAAGATAAATAAATTCAAAACCTAATTCAATACAATCAGTACCTGTCAACCAGTTGAAGTATCTCGAAAGAGAAACGCCTTATTTAGGGCTCACAAGTATCAGCGGTGGAGATCGAGCGGGACAAGACCTCACGACGCCGGTGAACGATGGGGCTGAGAACGGTGATGATCGAGAAGCCTGAGAATCGTGCGGCAGCGAACGAGGCCTGAGAATCGCGCGACAGCGAACGAGGCCTGAGAATCGCGCGACAGCGAACGGGGCCTGAGAACAGAGAAAATGAGAGCGGATAGAGCGAGAGAGAGAGAGACGGAGAAAAGAGAAAGGACGTGTCACGTGTGCCGCGTGAAATTAGATGGGAGGAAAATAGAGTGGAAAATTGGGAAAATATGGTAGTGACGGACAACTCGTCACTATTTAGTGACGGAAATTAATTTCCGTCTCTAAACTTGAGATTTAGTGACGGACATAAAATACCGTCTCTAGTTAGGAACGGATTATTCCGTAGTTAAATTTTATTTACAAATTCGTCTTTAAACCATTGCTAATCCAACTTAAAGGTATGGACTAAAATTTCGCTAATTTTCCTACTAATTAGCGTAATTACATGTTTTCCTCGAAAAATCATTTGTCAGAATCAGCCATTTGTTTGCCGCTAATTTCATTGTAATTTTAAAATTTTATTTTAATCGGTAATCTATCAAAAATCTGTTTTTATTCTAGTGACGGTGGTTTCCATCGCTAATTGTAGTCACTATTTTACAATTTTCTTGTAGTGTTGTGACCATGTTTTTTTTTATGTATTTTCACTTATTTAAAAACTTATTTATACAAAGGGTACAATGCAATTCCCTCTTTATTAAAATTGCTAATAATATGATTTTTTCATTATAATAACACTAATTAAACTTAATCATTAAGAACGAGTAATAAAAAGAAGAAATGAAAGTACATTCATATACATAAATCAAAGTCACACATCGTTCAAATTAAGTTTAATTGGGTGATGATAAAAATGTGACAATTTTTTAAATGATTTTATAAATTTGCCCCACAAGGAGATAATATCAAAAAAATTATATTTTGGAGGTTGGAGTTTAGATAGCAAAGTGTAAAACTTGAAGCAGTACTATATTCAACTATACTCGATTTGTTTACGCCCATAATGCAAAGACAATTTGTACATACATAACTGCCTAGCTACAAAGAAAATATCTCATCTAATCATACTAATATAATACTAAAATTTAACAAAAATTATATTAATTTGGAAATTATCAATTGATTTCCCAAATAAATTAATTAAGGCCAATGGTGGAACCACACATTTCTTTGTGTCCATATTCTCTCTGTTCACTTTAACAGTTTCCGTTGGATTCTATTTCCAGGACTCGTTTGGGATCCAAGATTAAGTAGGATTAGCCATTTTATCCTAAGAAATCCTATGTTTGCGGTATATGATAAGGGCCCGGTATAAACATACGGGCTGGGATTGTAATCCATCAGCCAATTGATTATTAATCTCATCCTTTGAGGTGGTATTACATTATCCCAAATTATCCAGGTAAGTAAAAGACAGGTGTGCCCTTCAACTTGTCTTTGTACCCTTGCATGTTCTATTAATTACAAAAATACATCATTTAAATACATCTTCCTTGGTAGTATCACTCTGCACCTCTGCAACATATCGGCCGACCTCCACTTAGCTAATACATGGGCTCCGAAGAGAAGCAGCAGCAAAAGAAGATGATGAAAAACAGTACCAAGAAGAATGGTGAAAGGGGGAACAATGGCGGCGAAGGATCGAGAATTTCAAGGGATAACCGATGATCGATTCAAGTCGGTGGCTCAACGCAATCGGAACCACGGTTCATGGCATACTGGCATTAATATAGTAGACTTTATTAGAAATTGGTGAGGCAAAAGATGATGGTTTTTTTTTCCTGGGAAAATTGTATGAGCTGTTCTTGAGGTTTGTGCTATTTATGATAATTTTTGTTTGGTTGTGAAAAAAATTAATTTTTAAAAATAAAATAAAATACATCTTCTTTGTTCAGCAAACCCTACACCCGCTCTGAAAGAGAATCGAGGTATGCCTTCTTTGTTTTTCTGATCGAAAATTCTTAAATTTTGTACAATAAATCTGAATATATCCACGCGGATCTCCAGTAAATTGAAAACTCTCTACGATTTTTTTAAATTTTTACGAAAATTCTGGAATTTAATTTTTTCAATAATGGTGTTTTCAAAGATTTAGTGTTCACTGTTTATTGCCCTGACTCATTGAAGAAAGAGTGAGCAAATTCGTGGGAGAGCTTTGTGAAGAAGCTGTGAAGAATTCAGATGTGAGGAACAGTGGACTAAAAATGGGTTATGTTCAAACTACTTTATTTCAAGTTTGATTCTAACTATGGCCATCCTTATTAAAAGGATTCAAATACTTGATGAAGTTCCCATTATACCTTTTATAATGAGAATAAGGAAATATGATTAATTTGTACCAGATTTTTCGAGAATAACACTTTTAGGTTTTTATTTCTGTTTCATTCGTGGCATTATTTACACCTACTTAGATCAGGTCTCCATACGGAGGTTTTAAAAGATCATGTCGGGTTTCGGTAGATAAACTTAACAGTCATAGAATTTTAAAAGATGTTCGATTCTATGTTATCGATTCCAAACCAAGGTTTACGGTGAAAATGGAAATAGTCCATTACGACCATATCAGCCCAACATGCTTAGTAAAATTAATAAATCCCTTAAAATTCATACCTCTTTTGACCGAAACAAAGACAAGGGTTAAGTGGTTCGCAATGCCACCGATCGGAAAATTATCGCCCCGGATCGTTTGACAAACAAACTCCTCACTGTTCAACCTCACCTCGGGGAAGATGATCGCAAGTTATCCGACTCCTTTAAAATCGCTCAAGACCTTGGTTGCTTCCTACCCAAGGCGTAAAAATAATTCTTCAAATGAATGAATCAATAGTACATTATGAACACATGTTGAACAAACAACCTTTATTTTATTAAGAACTTAAAGAAAAATTTATTACATCGAATCTCCTTTTGGGAGGAGAAAACTTTAAATTTAGCCTCTCATAAAGGCTATTACACTCTTGTACATAAAAAGAAAAAACTAAACTTTAAAATCGAAAACACAAATTCTAAACACTCAATATTAGTAAATTTTTATTGTAGAAGACTTAGGAGAATTTTCGATGTCCCGAGCCTCCTTCAAACTCTGGTTTAAATAGATGTAAGTCCGGATTTCAATTTAGGACTTCAACCCTTGTTGAGATGTAAAACGTCACGCTTATATCATACCTGACTTATTGCTTGCTTCCACTTGCAAAGCAATTAGTTGGCCTTTCCCTTTCTTCACATGGATCGCCCATCTTGTCAGTATCAAAGTTCTTTTTTATGCAAACTTCCAAATCCTGCCGACTCGTCCTTTGTCTTGTAATACGTTGGACGACATCTTTCATGGACCCACTTTTCGTTTTTTCTAAGTGGGTTGTTACTGTCCCTGAGTCACATGTCTCCAATAGCTTTGTTGGGAATCTACTTTTTTGGTGGTCCCCAAACTTTCGATACTTACGTGACTTTTTTCTTCTCCGTCACGGGTCTTCTCCGATCGACTTTTGGCGGAATCCTTTGCCAAATTCCGGTTCCTTCGGTTTTGACATTCGGGACAGACCAAGTTCCCAATGGCCGATATGAGCCATGTTACAATATTTCCGTGAGTTTTTTACCCCGTGACCTTATTTTCCCATAGAAGATTTCTTTTCTTTTGAACGGATCTTCTCGCAAACCTTGTAGTTTTTCTGTCATGGTATTTAACAGAATGACCCGTTCACCGATTCGGTAGAACTTGAACGGAAACTTGACTTTGTCCATCTCCGTGAGACAGACCCACAATCCCCATGCCCTTTCTTGTGGTGATCGATCTTGATGAAGGTCACGGCCAATTGTACTTCTTCCGAACTTGCCTCCTTGATATTTCCGGGCGCTCTTTCATCCGGTCTTGGCTTTAATGTAATGGAAGGCTTCATGTCCACCTTTTCCGACGGGCTCGGCATTTGACTTATGAAATACGACTCCAATGTATCCCTCGTCTTAGGTTATCATTGTTGGACCAAAGACTCGTGAAAAAGAACTTCCTGGATCCACTTCGGTAATTTTGTGATCTCCAGGGAATCTGGTGAAGTAGTATAGCGAGGCCAAAGCCCCAAACTCGTACCACCTCTTTACTTCTTGAGGGATGGAATTTGGTAACATCCAAACCCTTGGATATTTTCCAGAAACATCAATCTTTGTTTTTTTCTGGAGATATTCCATGCCTGGTAATTAGTTTCTCCCAATTTGCCTGGTATTCTGCCAAGAAGAAGAAACTTTAATCTCGTTAGTATCAACCTTAGAAGTGCCCATCATAGGCCTAAGATTGATCTCTTCGCCCTTTACCCCGGACGTCTTTGGGTTGATGTGATAACTCGGGATTTGACTCAGGAGTATCGCTTTTCCTTGGGCCAACATTTTCGCCACTTAGGACTTGTGCTAGAAGTCGGAATCCTCTGCTACGGGTTGGGGAGCCCTGTGCTCTAAACGCTCCTTTTGCTTATTAGCGGCCCGGAGGAGTGGCCTTTGAAATGCCGTTCTAAATCGAGAGTGAGAGGACACATGCTCGTATACGATCGGTTACTTTGTCCCGATCATTCCTTTGTAATTTCGGCCAAATCAAAGCATTGATGACCAGGGTATCAAATTCTCGGAGTAGCATTTCGGTGGTCTCCAAGATGTCTTGATCTTTGTGAGGATGGAATCGCCTTCAATTCCTCCATCTCTTGTTAGAAAATGCAAGAATATTTTCATGAGATTTTATAATAACAATATCATAATCATAATATTGACATTGACTTGCCATCTAAGTATCCTAGCTTTTTCGGTTTTGATTCAATTTTGTTTTTGTAAAAGCTTTGACACTTGAATTATCAATTTTAAGATAAACTTTTTAGCAAGAAAAAATAAAGGCCATTTTTTAAAAGCCTTTCGATTGCAAAGAATTCTTTTCGTTGATATGCCACCGAAGTCGATTCACTGGGTGTGAATAAACCCGCAAAGATATCTGCATGGCACTTCTCCAATTGGTGTAGCTTTTGTAAGTACCGCCACCAATAATCACGGCATCCGTATAAAGAACCGGTTCATCTTCATCCTGTGGTATTGCAAGTTTCGGAAGATTTTTGCAAACTTCCTTAAGTTGCTTGATTCCTTCTTGATGTTCATTCTCCCATTTGAATCTCGCATCTTTTTTAAGCAATGGGCTAAACACCTTCCTTGTAATGTGCTAGATTGTTTATGAACATTCCAAAGCCAAAATTGACAACTCAAGAAAACTCAAGTTGCTTCTTGTCTTTCAATGTATCCGAAATCCTCGTATCTTTTCTACAATATGACTTTGTAGGATTATTCATTCGTCGATCTCAATTCCTAGGAATTTAATCTGTCTTGTTGCAATTTCTTCTTCTCCGAAAGCACTAATCCTTCTTGTGACAAACATCATCAAAATATTTCCAAATGTTTGAGATGTTCCTTCATGTTCTTTGATGCGATAAGAATGTCATCGATGTACACGAACATGAAACGAAATAATCTTTGAAGAAATTATCCATCTTCCTTTGATATATCCGGGGTGCGTTAGCCAATCCCATAGGCATCACGTTCCAAATATAGTGTCCTTGTGGTGTAGAGAAAGTCGTGACTTTTGCTTTTCCTCCATCTTAATCTGGTAGAATCAGTTTACAATCGAACTTTGAGAATATCTTGGCACCTTTGATACGATTAACGGATGTTTCTGCTTGGGATATAGTATCCGTCGAACTCCAAAATGTTATTAATCCCTTTGTAATTAATAACAAGTCTTCGCTTTCTCTTTTGATTTCTCCATGGTTTCGACTAAGAATCCTGGATCTTTGTATGGAGAAACTCCTGGTGAAATCAACTTAAGGTCAAGATGTTCCTTAAGTATCTTCTGCATATCCTCACGATCCTCCTGGTTCATAAGGATTAGTTTGAATCTTACGAACTCGTACTCCTTTCCAGGTTTAACCTTTAAGGATGCTTTGAGCTCATTCTTGTCCCACCATGCCAAAGGATCTTCATTATAATTCATTTGGATCTTCTTCTTGATATCCTCGAGTGTTATTTGTTCCTCAATGGTCACATTACTCGTGGATTCTCCATAAGACTCATCCATAATTCTCGCAATGACTTGACTGGAGTAACTCGTTCTTCACCTTGTACGAATGAATACAAGTTGTTATCCCATATTTTTGATCCTTTTGAATCGAACCAAATTGTCTATAGGATAATAATGCTTCACCAAATTTTCTTCGATCCGCCATTTTTGGATTGCGAAGTTTGCTTCATCACCACGCTTGGTGCGAAAAATAATAGGCATTTTTTCGTAAAATGCTTCTCGCAGGTCTTTGGACAATAATCTTATGATCACATAAGGTTGTGAAAATAAGTCTTCTCGTCTCATTTTCTTGTGTGAATCGTTTGAATGTTTGTAGGAAATTGTTTCCTAGCAAAATATCTGCACCTGTATCATGGAAATAGATTGGTGGCGTCTTCACTTTGTACCATGGGGTACCACCTGCGCCTCCGATCATGATTTCTGCTTGTTTAATTCCTCGATTAAGGATAAGAATCCTTTTAGAGAAATCTCTTCCTGCAATAGCTGGTAAATCTTCTCCAATATCTTTTGGAAAAACTTAAAGGCTTTGCAAGTACATATTCCCGCACTGAATCAATATAGGCGGCAAAATATTCGGCCTTGTATTCAAAAGATATAACATTCCAATAGAAATGTATATGGAGAATGGACTAGTGGTCATCGATTCTATATCTTTTTTAGCCTTTTGTGAACTCCATTCCGTCTTGTAATCTTTCCCAGGGTTTATGATCCTCGAGAAATTCAATTCCCAGTGTTAATTGCTCGGGATTTTTCCCGCAACTCTGTGATAGTAAGCTCAATTTCTCCTATCTTCAAAGCTTCCTTGATACCTTCCAACTATTGGTTGTTGTAGATAATATAGAACATCACAAGGAAAAATATTATCCTTTTGAGTGATGTCGAATATTACTTCAACTTCTCGCCATCCTTCGGACATTTCGGCTCTCTCTTTGTTTTGAAAACATCGGGATATCTTTGAATCAGATTTAGTCTCTTTTCTTCCCAACGGCCGCTACTCGTCATTTCGTCTGTTGGAAAGATATCCTTCGCTCAACTCGAGACTTCGACTCTTTTGAAATCTTGATGAAGGGTTAGGACTCTCATGAAGTCTCGATCTCCCAAATTGTATGCAATTCTAGGATAGACATTAAATGCCAATTTCCCGCATACAAATTTCTCAGAATCGCTCCAAGGCATGAATCCTTGAAGTTTGAGATTCGCTTGTCAAAGATAGCCAGTTGAGTGGCGAATCTAGTCCTTCTTTAAATGTTGCTTTAATAATGACTCTTATGGCTCCGATATGAATCCATGAGAGTGTATTTGCAACTTCTCTTTTAACTCGCTTTTGATCTCCGAATTTCTCTAATAGGGACCAAGCATCATCTCGATCAGTTCCCGGTAAACTCCATCGAATGGCCAATTCTCCGGTTGTTACCCTGTGGATAATTTGGTGTTTTTCAATTACGAAACCCAATTTTATCCAATGCTTTTTCCATAGCTCCGATCGTAAATCCATCATAGACTTGAAGCTTTGGATCTTCCTTCATGATTCTCATAAGAGTCTTATGAGAAAGCGTCGTGTGAGAGAGAAATCGACATATCCTCTGACGATGTCTGTTGAAGAATTTCTTCTTCACTCCGATTCTCGAGCCGGGAGTCACTTCCATCGCCGAATAGATTTCTTCTTCATAGATGCTTTCATCCGAGGGAATATCCTCAAATTGATACACTGTATAAGATCTTGATAGTAGACGGCTTCCTCAATTTCGGTGTAGCCTCGAACTGTCGACTCCTCGTTTTTGGTTTTTACGGACAATCGGTCGAGATATGTCCTCTTGCTCGCATGTCCAGCCAATTACAGATCTTTGAAACTTTCATTTGCTCTGGTGTGAGCACGCCTGAAAGTTCTCCTTCCTGGATTTCTCTTTGGTACTTGCTTGATTAGAAACGATGATGAGGCTCTACTCTCTTGTTTGGTCTTGGTCTTTGTCCCGATTTATACCTTCGGGCTTTTGTTTTGACCAGAACCTTCTAGGTCTCCATGAAGACCCACTTCTTTTGTTGTTGCTTCCTCGGCGGTATGGATGGCTTCTCTCTTTCTTCTTCTTGTGCCGCCTTGGTTGACCTCCCACAACTGTTGGGATATCATTATCCACGCAACATAGAGAAACCGCTTTGTTAATTCCTCTTAATCTCTTGTAATTCTGTGCGGAGTCGCTTGATAGCACCATTCGGATAACTTGGCCTTTAGGAAAGACATTTTTTCGGCCACGCTTTTCTTGACTCCACCCTTGTATTCCCCGATAAGCATTTCTCTCCAGGGGACTCGGAATCTTGGCAAAGAATAGGCATGCTTCTTTTTCCTCAATCTTGGATTTCCACCGGTATTCGGTGAACAACTTGATATATTCGTCAATATGACAAATATCCGAACTCAAGGTCAGTAGAGGGCTTGTTTATATTTCTTTCTTTTCTCATCCTCTAATCCTCGAAATAACCCGTGCCGATGAATTGGATTTTGAATAGTTTTGCCATACCATCGACAATTCCTTTAAGTGATTCCCCTAATGTAACCGAACTTTTCGTACTAGCGTCGGTCATATCCCGAGGCAATCTTCACCGATCCTTCAAGACTCATTTCAAGTAGTAAAATGAATGAATCCTTTGTAAGATCGAGGGTTCGCTTTGAAATTCTCATAGTGAAGCCCATTCATCAATGAGAACTTCTTCTGCTTTTTAAAATCGGGATGTCAGATTTAACATCAACCCATACTGGATGTATTGGGTCGAGGTGCGATCTTCCATAAGGCGTCGATAAACATTCGGCCTTAGGTAGGTTGTCTAGTTCAAGAGGGTTTTGACCTCCCGTCCCCGAAAGTGGATCACTCCCGGTCGTGAAATCCCCGACATGTGGCATCCTTTCGTCCCGAACTCCATGATGTGAACCCGCACTTTCTTCGACGTTAGGATTAAGCGGTGGCGGTGGTGGAGGAATTGGTCTACCTTGTGGGTCATAGGTAACCAAAGGCGATTCTCACTGCGTTCATCTTTAAATCTACAATACCTAATCCCGCGAAGGATTTCACAGTCATGTAGATCTTTAAGATTCATCTTTTCAATATCCATCTTTTTAATTTTTGATGGATTTTTCTTTGATTAGAGCAATGAGCTTTTCCTCATCTCTGTCATCTTTCGTATAACCGGTTGGTTTCCTTTTTGGTGTAAATAGGTACCGCCCCAAAATCAATACGTTTTCTTCCTCCGGATGAACTTGGCTTTGTCCTCCAGGTTCTTAACTCGTTTGAATATCATGAAGGAGTTCAAGAGTTTCTTCGATATTTCACCATCGTTTCCATCAGTTTCGATCGATGAACTTGTCTTGTAGTAGATGAATATGGCGGTTGCCATAATTTCGCACCGTCTTACGGATTTCTCTAAGATCTTGGAGATCTTAGATTTATCTGGAAGTATCTCGTTCCACCATCGGGAATCATTGTTCGATGGGAATTTTCATGAACCGATTCTTGAAGGTTCATCAAGTGAACATATAAGGTCAGTTAAGCATCCGATCGCTATAATATTCCGCTCGCATTTTGCATTGCCTTAAGGTTTCCCGTCGGCTCTGCTGTTTCTTTTTCTTCATGTTGGTATTCCCAATATGAAACCTGGTCAAGGTGTTCTTGCTTGTGCATACATCTTCAAAATTTGACGATATCTCCTGTAAGGGTACATCTCGGACATTGGTGGGATCCATAATCTCGGAGTAATTTCTCCTCACCAATTGTTAATTACATAAATATAATAAATTTAACTAAAAGTTCTTAATAAACCTAGCTCGATACCATTTTTTGCGGCCCCTAAAACCTTTAAAAACCATTAGTTTGCCTTTAATTCAATATAAGGGGTATTTTGGGGTTTTATCAAATAAGAAGGCCATTTTTGAAACTTTTGAATAAGTAAGGCCATTTGTGTATATGTGGTTTAAAACTAGGCTATTTCCAATCATTTCCCTAAAAATTGGTAAAATGTAGTGGAAAATGTACAAGTGATTAAAATATTTGTAAGGGTAAATAAGTCATTTCTAAGCAATCCCATTCAATCATGGTTGCAAAACACAATTTTAGATAATTTATTCTAACTTTTTATATATCAATCATACTTCCCAAACACAATGTTAAATGGTATTATATAATCCATGAACAGTGTAATCCTATCATATCCCAAATTTTTAATCAATCCCATCAATAATCCCAAACGAGTCCCCACTATATTTGACGACAAATGACAAATGTTGATCACGCAAAAACTCAACTTGTTATCATGATGTTAGAAGAGTCAAAGAGATAATTATAATTATTCTATAAGTCCATAATGTTGATTCTTACCGCATTCGGGTAGGACTGTGCTTCACGGGGCCCTGGCGCGATTCTCGAAAATGGGCCCTTGACCACCTCCGTCGCCTTTGACCTGCTAGCTACGCCGAGGAGTGACCAAGTGAGGAAGATGAAAGTGACGACTCACAATGGAGAAGAGAAGAGGATTTCGTTCTTAAAAGTTGTAATTAAATTTAAGTCTCTCGTTTCATCTTGAGAATTGTGCATTTGAATAGTCATGAACCACTTATTTTATAAAAGTATGTACATATTTTATATTAAAATTAATCTTTATTCTATATACAATTGAAAAGAATTTCAACAATAAAATTTGATACATATCGGCATTATATTTTTCGGAAAAAACTTATAGTGCTCAAAAAGGAATGCATTCCTCCAAAGGAATATTGGTATTTTGGTCTTCAAATAAAATATTAGAATATTTGAGTCTTTGACCAAGGAATGGTAGAGACAATTTTTTTTTTTGAGATAAGAATAGTAGAGACAATTGAATATTAACGTAAATTGTATAAAAGTTTGGAAGAGTTTGGGCCTTTTTTGAAATTAGGGTGTTGTACGTTGAAGTTGAAAGTCTTTTCTTGGGTGTTTTGGTCTGAAAATGAAAAAAATTGGGCCCAAAATTATTTTTCATTAGGAATATAAAAAAATTAGGCCCCTAAAATTTGGGGCCCAAGCAATGGCCTCACTCTTGTCTACCATCAAATGCGGCACTGCTGCATTGCTTTATAGTTTCAACTTCCATCAATCATTACACGGTTTTTCGTAAAGCGCACTTTCAAGATGTTGAATTGATTAGCGAATATGCCACCTCTTTTTCTTTTTCTTTTATTATTATTATTATTATTATTATTATTATTATTATTGTTGTTGTTGTTGTTGTTGTTTTTGTTATTATTATTATTATTATTACAAAAATTACATCCGATGTTTGGGTTAATTACAAAAAAAAACACAGATTTTTGAAGATTTGATTCGTATTACACTTACCCCTTCATAAATAAAATCATTTCAAACATCATCTTTATATTTGTAAAAATATTAGAATTACCCCTTTACATTTAAAACAAAATCAAATTTCAAGATATTTTTCGTAATTTCCAAACATCTATGTTTTTTTTGTAATTAATCTAAACCCGGGAGTTATTTTTGTAATTATCCTTATTATTATTATTTGTTGTTGTTATTATTATTATTTTTCAAACTCCCGTGTACTCCATGAGAGTATTGATGGAAGAAACTATAACTATTTTTAAATGTAGCAATAGATATTCAAACTTGCATGGTGAACTCGTAATCAAATTGCCAAAATTAAAATCAAATTTTCATTTGAGGAAATCCTTGAAACCTTAATTTTTTATTATTGAGTTTGGTTATGTTGATTAATTTGAGTAGTCCAAGTCCGAAATTGAATTTTAAATTCTAAATTTTCTACTTCATATATTTGTATTTTACTTTTTGAATGTATTATACTTGCTTATAAGATAAAATTACGTTGACATACCAACAACACATATTTACTTTATGGGCACTTGTTATATCTAAAAAACTGAAAAACAAAGTGAACAGATAAAATGAAATAAAAAGTTTAAATCCGTCCAAATCTTATTTTAATTTTTAATCCATAGATACAAATCAAGCATATAATTTTTCTAAAAAAACATATTTGATGAAAATCATATACTACATTTTGTGCATGTGTTCTGTTTTACAATAGCAAGCATACGAAAGTGATATAATTCAGCAAAACTAGTTCGCATGCATGTGCAATGCTTCTTATAAGATTAGCTACATGTTTTCAATTTTTATTAAGAGAAATGATCAATAACATTATATTATATTACATTAAGATATCAAAAACTGTCAAAAAAAACTTGAAATTGCAATGAAAACTTTAAATCACGACCAGAATAATTTTCATTTTTTTATTTTCTTTTCTAGTGCCTTTTTATTTATTCATTTATTTTGCAATGAAGGTGTAAGACTAAGTCAGTCAGATTTGTAATCTTGCACCTGTTTGATGCAAATGTTTACCTTTTTTATTGTGGACAAGTTTGTTGTAAAATATATACATTTATATTTTATATATAGAGAGACTATTCTATAGACAATATTATACATAAAGGGATAATTACAAAAGTTATCCCTAAGTTTGGGGTAGTTACGAAAAAACTCACAGAAGTTCCAAAATTACACAAACTTCCTTGAGGTTTGATAATGTCTTACATTTTACCTCAACCGTTAGTTGACCTAATTAATGGAATTTGATGATGTGACCAAATATGTTAGAATTACATCCCCCAACTTTGTAATATTTAGAAAAGTTGAGGGGTGTAAATATAAAATATAAGGCAAAAAATCGGAGTTGTTTGTAGTATTCAGAAAATTTAGAGGATGTAATTGTAAAATATTTGATGAACTCAGCAAACTCTGTTAGTTCAACTAACGGTTAGGGTAAAAATGTAAAGTCAAATGAAACATCAGTGGGGTTTGTAAATTTGAAACTTCTCAAAGTTTTTTTTTTGTAACTACCCCAAATCTCGGGGTAGCTTTTGTAATTACCCTAATTTAATTCAAAAGGGCCTCTACAGAATTTAAACATGTACAATACAAGAATCAGAATTCAAAAGTCAGCTTGTTCCCCTTTCTTTGTTAGCATATACTCATCACTTTTCATTCACATCCATTAGCATATATTCATTTGCCGACTAAGAAGCATATATCATCACTTGGCAAACTCTAATTAATCAGCATTTTAACAAAACAATTTCCAGCCGGCCGTACGTTTTATCCACCAACTAGGGGTGTCAATCTCGGCCCGACACGAAAATCCGACACAAACCCGACCTAAAGTTATTAAGAGAAGCACGGATCCAACCTAAACACAAATACGACTAACACGAAGTTACCTGGGTTTGTTTAAAACGCAATTGTTTTAATTTTTTACTTAGAGGGTGTTTGGCTAAGCTTATTTAAAAACATCTTATAAGCTCCTACATCGATAAGCTATTTTAGGAGCTTATAAGATGTTAGATCTTATTTTTAAAATAAGTTGTCGAGTATTTGGATAAAATAAGATAGTTGAGCTTATAAACTGTTTTTATAAAATTATTTAGGATATTTGTCTTTTGAATATTTAAAAATAAGGAGCTTATAAGCTCTTTCAAAAAAGTTGGGTGAATGTTTTTTTTTTTTTTAGGAGTTTATAAGCTCTCTAATGACTTTTTTAGAATCGATAAGCTCTTTTGAAAAAATTACAAACACATTTTAAGAGCTTATAAGCTCTTAAACATCTTATAAACTATTTTTAAGAGCTTATAAGCTCAGCCAAACACACTCTTAATTTTTTTTTATGTATTTTGAGTATAAACCTGAAATCAACTTGAAACCAAACACGAACCCGACTCAATGACCCCAATTGACACCCAACTCCCAAACTACCTATAAGTATTTGCAGTTTACAAGTTAAACAAACCACAACACAAGTACACAACCCAAAATCCTACTTACCATCATGTCTCTACATAAACTAATCTTTGCTCTTATATCTTACTTTTCTCTCTTCTCTGTTCTAGCCCATGGCAATGAATTTTCTCCAAAAGTAGAAAAGAACGAGTTAAAAACATACATCGTACACGTTAAAAAACCGGAGACCCATATCCAAACCCAATCCGATGACACGAAAAACTACCACAAATCATTTCTGCCCGTTAGAACAGCCGATTCGTCGGCCGAATCAGGCCGACAGTTCCTCTACTCGTACCAAAACGTGATCAGCGGCTTCTCGGCCAGACTAACCGCCGAAGAAGTCGAAAACATGAAACGGAAAGATGGTTTCATTTCGGCACGTCCAGAAAGAATGTATCGTCGACTGACAACACATTCTCCTGGTTTTCTTGGGTTGCACCAAGAAATGGGAGTATGGAAGCAATCGAATTTCGGCAAGGGAGTTATCATCGGTGTTCTGGATGGCGGGATTTTCCCGAGCCATCCTTCGTTTAGCGGTGGAGGCATGCCGCCTCCACCAGCTAAATGGAAAGGAAAATGCGACTTTCAGATCTCAGAGTGTAACAACAAACTCATTGGCGCGAGATCGTTTAATTTAGCCGCCAACGTGTCGAAATCAGACATGGAGACACCACTAGACGACGACGGACACGGCACGCACACGGCCAGTACGGCCGCCGGTGGATTCGTCCGAAACGCTAGCGTTTTCGGCAATGCCTACGGGACGGCGGTTGGGATGGCGCCACAAGCTCACTTGGCGATATACAAAGTCTGTTTCGGACCGGATTGTCCCGAAAGCGACATACTAGCCGGCCTCGACGCTGCTGTCGAGGACGGCGTCGACGTTCTGTCCATATCCCTAGGCGACGTACCGACCCCGTTTTACAACGACAACATCGCGATAGGATCACTCGCGGCGGTCCAGAAAGGGATATTCGTAAGCTGTTCGGCCGAAACTCGGGGCCGTCTCAGCAGACGCTATCGAACGAGGCGCCTTGGATTCTGACCGTGGGGGCGAGTACTATCGACAGAAGCATCAGAGCGACGGCGAAACTAGGAGACGGCCAGGAATTCGACGGCGAAACTGTTTTCCAACCGAAAGACTTTCCTAAAACGCTTTCGCCTCTCGTCTACGCTGGCGCCAACGGGAAACAGGATTCCGCGTTCTGCGCTAACGGATCGTTATCGTTTGCTGGTGGCGACGGCGTCAAAGGGAAAGTTGTATTGTGTGACAGGGGAGGTGGGATAGCAAGATTGGATAAAGGCATAGAAGTTAAAAATGCTGGTGGTGTAGCCATGATTCTAGCAAACCTAAAACCCGACGGCTTTAGTACGTCGGCCGATGCTCATGTTCTTCCAGCAACACATGTATCCTATAATGCCGGTCTGAAAATAAAATCCTACATAAACTCAACTTCTTCTCCAATGGCAACAATCTTGTTTAAAGGGACCGTAATCGGCTCCGATCCGTTTGCTCCACTTGTCGCTTCGTTTTCCTCCAGAGGCCCCAGCCTGGCGTCTCCGGGGATTTTGAAACCGGACATCATAGGACCGGGCGTGAACATCCTAGCCGCGTGGCCGTTTCCTCTAAACACGGACACGAACACGAAACTGACATTTAACATAGAATCAGGCACTTCCATGTCCTGCCCTCATCTGAGTGGCATCGCGGCATTGCTCAAAAGCGCGCACCCTGATTGGTCTCCAGCGAAGATTAAATCAGCTATTATGACTACTGCCGATCTTGTGAATGTTAAAGGTACGGCCATCGTCGACCAGACGCTTAATCCGGCCGACGTTTTTGCCACGGGCGCTGGACATGTTAACCCGTCTAGGGCTAATGATCCAGGGCTAGTGTACGATATTGGAGCTGATGATTATGTCCCGTACTTGTGTGGCTTAGGGTACACCGACGAACAAGTTGGGATCATCGCGCGTAAAACAGTTCATTGCACGTCGAAAATCCCCGAGGGGCAGCTAAACTACCCTACATTTTCGGTTGCACTTGGTTCGTCTCAAACGTTTACTAGGACAGTGACTAATGTTGGTGAGCCGGTTTCGTATTATACCGCGAAGATTGTTGCGCCGGAAGGAGTTAACGTCGTCGTCCGGCCCGACACGATGTATTTTACGAAGGCGAACCAGAAAGCAACGTATTCGGTGACGTTTAGCCGAAGCGGTAACGTGACTAACACATTTTCACAAGGCTATTTGCTGTGGGTTTCCAAGAAACATACTGTGAGGAGTGTTGTTTCGGTTAAGTTTGTTTGAGGGACAGAAATGGATCAAAGGCAGAGATGTTGTTTTGTTTGGAGAAGTGTGATTTGTGGGGTTTTAGTGAAAGAGTTGGTTTGATTCTGTTACTTTTTTCAAACAAGAAAAACAGAGGAAATTGCTCTGTTCTTGGTGAATTTGTTCCAAGTATGACACAGAATTTCAAGTTACTTTTTGGGGAAAATATAATTTTTAGTCCTGTTAAAACCAAAAGCATAGCTACCTATTAAATGAAAATTTACTTGGCAAAATTGAAAAATTGGTCATGTAATTATAGAGCAGTAGCAAAAAGGTCCTGTAAAAATCATGTTTTGCATAAAAGTCCTATAACTATAGAAAACTCTTGATTTTGGTCTTGTAAAATCATAGTTTGCAAAATAGTAGCCAAAAGACAGATACTGGCAATTGTCAATGTTTTAACTCTCCCGCTGTTAATTGCACAGCAGCAACCATCCTTTCATTTTTCAAGTTAAAACATAAAATTGCAAAAAAAGACTAATGTCTTGCATGGTTATGTTTCTACTTTTGTCCATTTCTGCTTTTCTAGTGTTGAAAAATTAATTTGAGAATCTACTGGTTTTGCGTGTGAAAAATGGTGGTAATTATGTTTTGGTGAATGAATGAGAATTAGTTTTATGTATGTTTGAAAATGAGAATATGTTTGGTTGAGTAGTTTTTGCAATAAAGCATTTTATGTATATAATAATTTGGAATAAAAATTGATAGTGGTGGGGTTCCACTTTCAATATTTTAATTTTGAATGTGTATTATATTTGTAAGATTGTAAGTGATTAGTTCCATCATATTATATAATTTAAAAATAGTAACATTCTCATTTTTGTTTATTTATTTTTTTGAACTAATATTTGTTTATTTATTGTTCATTTTAGAGTGGATTTGTGTGTATACAAATGTTAGAAAACTTGGAGTCAAATATGGCATTATTGAAGTGCAAATCCAATTCATTGCACAGTAGTTATTGAAGTTTAAGTAATCAGTGGCTTTAGGCCCGTACGGTTAAGTTTAGGGGTATGTTGCTATTTAATTAAGCAAAATTATTTGGTATAGGACACTTGGGAATTTAATTATTTTTGTCGGCTTTAAATTGGGCGGGAAATTTTCGGAGGAGAACTTAAATAAAGTTTAATAAAAAAATCAAGGGTTAACTATAAAATGTATGTACCCTTGAGGTTTAACCTAATTATAAAAAAATCAAACTAACTTTCAAAATTACAAAAATACCACTAAGGCTTTAATTTGTGTAACATTTACCTTTACCTACGCAAAAAGTATATCAAAATTCTCCATCATATTTATAAAAGTATTACAGGTTTTATCCCTTAACTTCAACACTGAATCAAACTTGGGGGGTTAATTGGGTTTTTGTAATTAAACCAAACCTCAAGGGTACTTTTTTTGTAATTATCCCTAAAAACAAATTAGCCTCTAACATTCATCAGTGTGTGTGTGTGTCGCCCACACTCATAAACAAATAAATTGATGGGCTATGAACTGCATATATTGGGCCCTTCACCAGATTTGTTTCACTACCAGTTGGGTCCATCTCAGGTCCCAAGGCCCAACTAGCCAAACTTTGCCCGATTCTTTTCTTGCTGCAATTAATTTCCATTCGCCACCCGTCCTCCAAAATGTTCCAAATCTCACTTTATTCCCAATATCACACCTAATTTATCTTTTCCGATCATTTCAATCTTACTACCCCTGAAATTTCATCCAAAAATCTATAAATTTATTCTTGAGAAGATGATTCAGCCTCTGTATGCTCTGGTTTTCGGAGAAGTAGCGGTAATTCTGGTTCTTCTTTTTCGTACGCCGTTGAGAAAGCCACTTCTGATATTACTGGACAGATTGAAGCAGGGTAGGGGACCTGTGGTGGCGTCCACCGCCGGAGGGACTCTGTTCGTGATTATGGTGTCCCTCTTGTATAACATTACCACAATCCAGAATCGATCTGTGGAAGCTGGCGGTGTTAACCCTACGGACCAGGTTCTCTTGGCCAACCAACTTCTCGAAGCATCACTTTTGGGTAATGTTTTTGTTATTGTCCCTGATCCTTTCCTTCGCCATTTTTTTTCTCTGTTCGCGAACACAATTATAGATTTTTCCTGTTTGATAAAAGTTTAGATTTCTAAAGTGCATCTTATTGGTTTCGGTATGAAAAGTAGACTGGAACCTCATTGTAGATTTTTACCAATTTGATTGTTTATTAGAATTTGTGTAGTGAGTATATTGATATGATGTTATGCATAAGCAATCATGTAAATATTTTTGATCATTTGATTCCCAAGTAGAGAAGGATTTGTCCTATCTGTGAAAACTCCCCATTAAAGTAATTGCGTATTGCGCCAGTCATAGTTGTCAAAGGCGGCGGGCCTGAAGGAGCAAGGCCGGGAGGCAGAGAACATAACAAAAGAAAAACAAAACAGGGGGGATAGGGTTTTGTTAAAAAATATCAATTACACTCATATCTCAACATCCTCCAACCAAACTTTAAGGATAAGAAGAATTTGTGTTTGATGAAGATGAAGAAGAATACAAAGAAGATGAACTATTTGATGATGATGAGATCCATGGGGATGATGATGGGGATTATAATATTGATATTGAGGTTTAGCTTGGCTTATTATGCTAATATGCTTGCTTTGATAAACTTTGTGTGTTTTAATTTGAAATTTGGTACGTAACTTGGTCACTTGAAGTGTGTTTTAATCAAATTTATCATTATTTATGTTTTCCTCATCTTGTTTGCAAGGCGCGCCCCTCGAGGCACTACCATGGCCTTTGCGCCTCAGTGCGGCTTACGCCCTTAACAACTATGGCGCCAGTTTAAGAACATATGTTCATTTGACAATTAAAAAAAAATGTTTAATCATGTGATGATTTCTTATTATTGTGTAATATCATTTCCATGTGTCTTTATTCTAAAATCCCCAATTTTTGAGAAACTGAGAATGGTTGGAATAAAAATTGCCATGTTGAGTGCAGGGTTTGCTCTATTCCTGGCGTTGATGATCGACAGAATCCATTATTACATCAAAGAAGTTCGCATGCTGAGGAAGCATTTGGAGGCTGTAAAGAGGTTGGATCAAAAGTCGGAGGATGTGAAGAGCAAAGAGAAGGGCAAGAGTAAAGCTGTGGAGGAAGAGGATTAAAGTTAATAGAAACGTGAAGCTAACTTCAAGCTTGTGAAGGCACGACTAGAGGTTAATAAACCCGCATTTATTGTAGTGATTCGGAATATTTGGTGAGAAGACAACTAATGCAGGGGAGTTTGATGAAGAATTTGTTCCATTTTAAATTTTATGTTAATGAGGATTTGCTGATATTTATTTTTATGCCTTTTTTGGTTGCGTACGGGCTTAGTATGTTGTTATACATGTATGTTTGCTCCTCCCAGTTAAGTTATTAGAGATATATATTAGTTCCCAACATACAATGAAATGGGATTTTTACTTGGCCTCTTATTTCACCAAGATTTAGATAGAGGATTAGCACTGAGAAAAGTATGGAAAAACTGATTGGTATGTGACCATATGATGTAGTGATGCATGTTGGGAGGAACTGGAGTTTTGTGGCGCCGGACCTTGGGTACTGCAGATATATAAAATCTAATTGGATTTCGAGTTCCGGGTAAATTTGCCAATCAGACATTCTGCTCTCGCATAGTTCAGTTTTTCAGGGTAAAGCAAAAAGGTGCGTTATTTACACCCCATTTTCCTCTGAATACACTCACTTTTTAAATGCACTCAGCCACATTTAATTTGTTTCAGCATTTTTACTAGACATCGCTTTATGCCCAAAATACCCTTTTCAAAACCTAACCACACCCCTCTCGTGCCTCTCCCACTCGTGCATATCTCTCTCTCTTTCCTTCGACCAAGCCTTGGTGGCGGCGAGTGTTGTTTGAACCTTTCTAATCAGATCGAACATCATAACATTTTCTGGACAGTATGAGTGAAAAATATAGGAATACTCTACCTGGAAATTGAGAACTACAGTACCCTGTAAAAAACGTAGAAAAAATGTACTTTGCTGTTTGATTTTATGAACTTCTATTTTCTTAACCAGTATATATTAGTACATCCCCGGTTATATCAACAATCAGATCCCCAACTTAACACACAAAATCCTGTCAGCCATTCGATTTAAGCAGTAAATGCACAAACTTCTCTGAATATTTTCACTCATAATGTGTAACATAGGAAACCTCTATGATCTACAAAACAAGCAATGTTGTAAAAAGCGCTAGACGCTAGTCGGGCGACAGACTGGGGCCTAGCACCAGTGTTTTAAAAACCGGAAAGTGAGCGAACCAATCATGCTACCGGTCCATGGTTCAACCGCCCGGTCCAATCTGGTTTGATGAAAAAAAGAGACATTTTTCTTGCTATATTGTATATAATAATATATTAATATATAAATTATTATGTAATAGACTTTTTGAATGGAAAATATATAAATAAGCAACTAAAACAATATCTAACATAGCTCAAAATTCAAATAATCATGCTAATGTAGCAAAATACAAATTTAAAACTCTAAAATACTAAAAAAAATGAAAAATAAATAGAAAACGGTTTTGACCAGTTCTACCGATTTTTCTTTGGTTCTACCAGTTCAACCATAAAAACGGTTTTTAGGTCCTAACTGGACCGATCAAACCACCGGTTCCTGGTTGAACCGGCCGGTCTGTCCGGTTTTTAAAACAAATTGCCTAGCGCTGAGACGAGCCTTGTCGGAGTTAGATTGGACTTAGGCGGGATTAATACATATTATTTATAGAAATTGTCATTATCAATGTATAAATACTTGATATAATATTAATTACATAAGAATTACATTATCATATATAAAATATTTGTTAATTATATATATATATATATATATATATATTAAATATATTAAAAAATTAAAATGATAGGTACTAGGCGGGCGATACCCCGCCCCGTCATGGGTCACGGGAAGGACGACTCAAATAAGGGTCGCCAACCAAGGCGGGTCGTCGATTGGGTCAAATTGCCATCCCTATTTAGCTTTGATTTGGAACATTAATTTTTATATAAAATTTTCATACTATGTGAAGGTTATGCTAGATTGTTTAGTTAGATCTACATTTGGAAAGGAGACTCGAGATCCATTTGTTTTATCTCCAAGGAGCATTTTATATATATATATATATTGGATCATATGTGGCAAGCCCCTTAATATGTGGCGGTGTGGGAATGGATGATCTAGACCATTAACATGTTTGATCCAAATGCCCGATTTTTTTCCTTTTTAAAAAAAAAAAAATCGAAATCGGCCCATTTAAGGGCAAAATAGGCAAATTACAAACATTATGTAACGTCTTATATGGTAAGCGCACACATTTCCTATTTTTTTTTGGATTCAATCACCAAAAATTTCTCCCGCTTATTTGCCCGGTTTTTTTCTCACAATATTCTCAAAGATTTCGTGCCCCCTACAAACCCCACTATCACACGTTTTCAATTAGTTCATCTCTCCCAAAATTCCTTCTCACAAACCGCCAGCCACACCTTTTTTCTCCGAAAAAATCATCTTAGAGGACTCATCCGTGTACGGGCGCAATTGTGTTGGGCATAAAACCTCCAAAAAGTTTCGCAAATCTACATCAAGGTATGTCCTGCTCCCATTTTTGTGTGACCTAGTTGTATTTCACATTTTTTTAGTTTTTTTTTATAGTTTTTAGTTATATCAATTGAAGAGGTTTATTTATGGGTTTTCTTTAGTTTTTTGTGTGACCTAATTGTGCTTTTGGTATATACATAATCAATTTTCTTGTGCATATTTTGTTACAATGTCTGCAGTTTGTATTTTTTCATTCATATTTTGGTGTTTTGTTTTGTTAAATTTGGTATATAAGTACACATGGTATTGTGTTATTGCACTAGCACACATTAAGTTTACATTTGGTTTTCATAAATCAATTTTGTTGTGCATGTTTTGCACAATGATGAAGTTTTGTGTTTTTTCATTTATATTTTGGTGTTTTGTTTGTTAATTTTGGCATATAAGTATAGAGGGTATTGTGTTTTTGTGCCTTGATATTCTATCCATCTTCGTATTATGTACGTCATGTGATGTGTTATTTAACTTTTGTAAATTACGGGTTAGATGGCAAGAGGAAATAGGAAGAGGCATGCCTCCCGATCCCGAACGAGGTCCGAGTGACGTTAACCGAGGAGAAAGAGCGCAAAATATGCGCTCAAAGATTCGTTGCCCAAAGCGAGGACCGATCCGTCTCAATGTTATATCGGGCGCATTGGTTCGGCTTAATAATTATCGACAAGAAGCGATTATTGAAATGGGATTCGGAGCCTCTTTGGGATTAACATTGAAGAACTTAGGGAGATTTATCGAGTTGAGGTTTTAACGAATCGTGTGTATGCATAATTATTAAGCGAGTTTGTGTTCAAGTACTATAATTATTTTTTATTTTGGAACTCAATGTAACAATGTACTTCAATGTCACACTTATCATGAAATGTCAAACCAATGTATACCAAAACAAGAGTTTATTATACTATAATATAATTATGTGTACACCATAATTTCATCGCTTATAAACCACCAAAGTATTCATATATATACACCACAATATGCCACAAATTTACTATATTTTTCGATTTTTAGTTGAAGCACTACAATTATTTTTACTATTTGGGAGTCATCGTAATCCTTTGAAAAGTTGTGTATCATCAACAGAGAAGCGATTACAACATAAAAGTGTTTAGGTTACGAGGTATTTTTTTGTTTAAAGTCAAATGGACTAAAAAACGGTGTAAAACTAGAATATAAATGACATTGAGTTATAATATAAATGACATTCAATTACAATATAAATGACGTTCATTTAATATAAGTCAAATCGATAACCGTTTTTTTGAACTCTACGAAATTTGAAAATCTTTGGGAAAAGTGTAGTTGTATTATGTAGGTTGTTCTGGACATGTTCGACTGTTGTGAGATGCAATTTTGCCACACGTTCCACACTTCCTCTTTAGTTTCTTGCTTGCACAGATTGCCTATAAAACTCCACACCCTTGTCCCAACTCGCAAATTGCATGCCCACTCACGGTATTTTATCTTGTTCAACTTCAGGTATCCAATATTTGGTGTTGGGTAATATTACCGGGCGCTCTAAGTATTCGGACGTCTTTGGAACGTTTCATCACTTGTATGTCGCAAAGTATATGCACACCAAATAAGTGAAACGTACACACAAAAAAAAAAAAATTCAAAATATACAATAGTTTCAATATTAGCGTACATTTTCATAAATAAAAAATCTTACAATTTACACTGAATGTTTATACTAATCACACCAATATTGAAGCATATGTATACGAAAATAAGATGTTTTTACACTATTGAGAATTATTCGAACACCATTGGTTGTTCTCATTCTAAATCACCAAAGTTTTCGTATATATACACCATAATATGTTGCAAATACACAAGTTTGCCGATTGTTGTACACAACTATATATGTTAATGTATAGCTTCAAATAAACATTCAAACACATATCACATTT
Source organism: Rehmannia glutinosa (assembly GCA_016081115.2). Lineage (NCBI taxonomy): Eukaryota > Viridiplantae > Streptophyta > Magnoliopsida > Lamiales > Orobanchaceae > Rehmannia > Rehmannia glutinosa. The sequence goes on from CM071924.1 coordinate 46,574,553, forward strand.
TAAATTAACACAAAAACATAAATATCTATACACCAAAAATTGCTATACTGAGACATATATTTTGCAATATGTGTATACAACGATTTCACATAAAAGATTCATCATCACCCCAACCATCCCACAACATATATGCATGCTTTACATGTACACAATATTAAATATATGTGTACACCAATCTTATATCTAATGTGTACATCTCTGTACATTTCTTTACACTAACATAACCATCAATTATGATTCCATATTTCTAAATAAAACATCTACATGATGAATAAGGATATTGCATGATTTTTGAAACATAAACACACATACCAGGAAAAAAAACGTCAAAACCCAAACCTTTCATCAGGGCTTGTCCGCCAACACTTCATCATGTTGTGATTCATCGAACTCGTCGCCCATTTTCGAAAGGTGTTTGTGCTCTTTTTTTTCGATTGTAGGTTTTCTTTTTGTGTTTTTTGGGACGTCAAAATTGGTCAGTTCTTTGAATTTTGGATGGAGGAAGAATGAAGAAGATGATAGGGAACGCCTTTTTGCTCCTAAATTAACGTTTAGTTTGTTTTGGCAAGATTGCAATCAAGAGGATCCCTTGATTTTAGGTTCTTAATTATGGTATTAATTTAGGCATTTTTTTGTTGAAATGCCCTTTTGGTATTAAAATTAATTATAAAATGGTGTTTTGAAGGGCTAATCTAAGCCATTGATTTTTAGGATGTAGGGATGTGATCTGTCCATATTGCTACATGGTAAGAGAATACCACATGAGATCATATCCCTATATATATATATATATATGATCAAATAAGACCAAGCTCTTTAGGTAAGAACATAAAACCACATCTAGACCATTTGATTTAATAATCAATGGTCTAGATTTCCTCTCCATTTTAGGCATGGGCGGTTGAGGTAAGGGTAGCAAAGTAATTTTGTGCTTTAAGATAAGGGATATATTTGTAACTCCCCATTTTTTGAATTTTGGTAAGTCAAAACTGATATCTCATCCCGCGATTTCCTCTATCTTCCTCTTTCAAAAAATACGAAACCTGAAACTGCTCCTCTATCTCCCCCTGTGAAAAAAATCGGAAAACTGAAATTGATTCCTCTATCTCCCTCTTTCAAAAAATCGAAAACCTGAAGCTGCTAGGCTCAAACATCTCAGAATTTTGGCATCTACTCGTTGATACGGTCCGTGCGTCTCTGAATTTGAGTGTAAGTTTTTCTGATCGATTTTAGTATTCTTGCTGATAGGGTTCTATTTTTGTGTTTTTATGTTCGATTTTTAGTGTTTTCATTCTGTTCGATTTTAGGGTATACACATATATTGGTTTTCGTTCTTGCTGATAGGTTTGATGAATGGTGTTTTTCTTGTGATTTGTTGTTCTCATGTCGTGTGCTCGTAGTTTATATTTGTTTCAATTTTACAGTTTTGATTTATCATGTTCGATTTCGCACCTTGTGCAATGTATTGTTAGTTGTGTAATAATGTATATATAGTTACGTAATTATGTATATTTAGTTGACTTCAAAAACAAATTATGTATATTTAGTTATGTAATTTTGTATATGTAGCTTTGTGATAATGTATTTTTATGCATTTAATAATGTATGTTTAGTCATGTAATGATGCATATTTAGTTATAGAACACTTTATATTTTTAGTTATGCGAGCATGTATATATGTTATGGAATTATGTATATTTAGTTATAGAATAATGTGCGATTAGTTTTGTGATAATGTATAGTTAGTTTTGTGATAATGTTATGGAATTATGTATATTTAGCTATATGGTAATGTATATTTAATTTTGTGAAAATGTATAGTTAGTTGTATTTTATTATATACTTAGTAGATACATTGTGTATGTTGTATTTGTTTTGTACAATAATTGATTCTATATTTTTTTGTTGATTTGTTTTATCAACTAAATTGCCAAAACAAGGATAAAAGGGTTGCGGAGAGGGGGTCAAGACGGGGGGAAGAGGGCAAATGATTCATATCCGACATTATCCAATAGATCGAATCCAGGGTGTTGGTAAACACACTAGTTGATCTTTCCCCGCACAAACCGCTCCATCCCGGCTAACATTTTGGTTAGTCGAAAATTTTAATCCATCTAGCTCGGAGTTGTTATTGGACGAGTTTTAGACATATTTGCATTGAACCAGTTGATGTCCAAAGGGTATTGGGGTTCCCTAATGGCAGGAGAGGTAATTGTGAAGAAAACAAAGTCGGAGAGTTATGATTTGTACAATGGATGGCCAACTATGTTTGAGAGGGAGAATTTCGGGGTAGCAACGAAACATGTGGCTACTAAAATGCGGAGCTTCATGGATAGTGGAGATTGATTTAGAAGGCTTTTTTTTCATTTAGGGGCTAAATCCTTAGGATTAACCCCTTTCAAAAATTAGAGTATGCCATTGAATGAGGCAAGCACACGATATTCTTTAGTAAAAGGCGAAAGAATAGTTTGCTTTTCATTTAGAAGGCTTTTCTTGATCTTGGTTGATTACCTTCTTATTGAGAATGTTACTAGTGGATATGTGAATCCACATTTCTTGAAAAGCCTCGAAGATGTCGGTAATGTTCGAACCTAGCTTGGTGGGATCATACCTTGGCAACCTTGGTTGAAAAAAGTGTCGGTGATCAGGAGAAAATCCAGAATTTAATGGCCCATTGTTGTTTTTTATGGTAACATATCCCCCTTGTTTTTTTGATTTGTTTGAATCGTGTTCTTTTTGACGTAATTTATGTAATTTCACGGGTGTTTTACGTCGATAGAGTTGTGTGCGTGAGGAGGAATGTTCCAAGGGCACCCACCGCCGTGTTGGCTTGGAGTGGGGACAAAAAAAAAAAAAGGAACAACTAAGAGATTGAGCTTGGTGGATTTGGTGGGGTTTATAGAGCCCCGTTCGATGGGAAGCATCAATGGAGCTGCGTCGAATTTGCCGGGGCTCGGAAGGAGAATGAAATCATAGGTCGGGAACTTCGTCCTCTCGGTAGGTGCGATGGTTGTTTATGTCCATGTTTATTTTAGTTTTATATTATGTGTATTTAGTGTTTCAAATATGTGTATTTAGTGATTAAATTGTGTATATTTTAATTATGTAAATTTAGTTTGGTGATTATGTGTACTTAGTGTGCAAAATTTGTGCATGCACAATTACTAATTTAATACACATGTTTTTGATGTCGGGGGATAAGCGGCCGATTGACAGATTGAAATGTTTGTCCTCCGACGATGTTGAGATTATATCAATTCTCAGTCGCTCCGAAGGACTTGGTTGAGGACAACAAAATTTTCTATGATCGGGAATGTTGTAAGGGCTTCATATGCTCAATCGCGTTATCGAGTGGGGTTCTCCGCCCGACGACGGTCTCAAAGGAGTGAAACTCAACAAAATAAAGCTTTTTGGAGCAAGCCGAGAGAATATAGCTGCGATTGAGGCGATTGAAAGTTCATTTCTTAAGAGAGATGAAGTTAAGAAATGGTGTGATGAGCCACAAGCTTTTATCTTGGCTTGACTCAAGATACTAATGTCGGTAGTATATCATCAAGCCAAGAGAGAAGCTTGGTGGCTCATCACACCATTTCGTAAATTCATCTCTCTTAAGAAATGCACTTTCAGTCGCCTCAGTTGCAACTATATTCCCTGGCTTGCTCCAAAAAACTTTATTTTGTTGAGTTTCACTCCTTGTTGCACGTCGTCGCTTAAACGACGAACCCCACTCGGTAACGTGATTGAACATATGAAGCCCCTCGCAACATTCCCGATCATAGCAAATTATGCGTCCTCAACCAAGTCCTTCGGAGCAGTCTGGAGAATCGATATAATCTCAACAACGTCGGAGGACAAACATTTCAATCTGTCAAGCAATCGGCCAGTTATCCCCTGCACATCAAAAACATGTGTATTAAATCAGTAATTGTGCATGCACAAATTTTGCATACTAAGTACACATAATCACCAAACTAAATGTATTTAATTAAAATATACACAATTTAAACACTAAATACATATATTTGAAATACTAAATACACATAATATAAAACTAAAATAAACATAGACATAAACAACCTTCGCACCGGCCCGGAGGACGAAGTTCCCTGACCTATGGTTTCATTCTCCTTCCGAGCCCCGGCAAATTCAGACACGACTCCATTGATGCTTCCCCATCGAACGGGGGCTCAATAAACCCCAGCCCGAACCCACCAAGCTCAATCTCTTTGTTGTTCCTTTGTTTTATTTTGTTCCCACTCCAAGCCAACACGTTGGGGCGCGTCCTTGGAACACTCTTTCTCACGCACACAACTCTATCGACGTAAAACACTTGTGAAATTACATAAATTACGTCAAAAAGAACATGCTTCAAACAAATAAAAAATAAGGGGGATATATTACCATAAAAAACAGCAATGGGCCATTAAATTCCGGATTTTTTCCGGCGACCAGTCGACTCTTATTTCAACCAAGGTTGCGAAGGTATGATCACACCAAGGTAGGTTTCTAACATTACAGACATATTCGAGGCTTTTAAGTAAATATGGATTCACATATCCACTAGTTACATTCCAAATAAGAAGGTAATCAACCAAGATCAATAAAAGCCTTCTAAACTAATCTCCACCATCCACGAAGCTCCGTATTTTAGTAGCCACCGCTTTTTGTTATCCTAGAACCTCCTCTCAAACATAGCTGGCCATCCATTGTACAAATCACAATTCTCCGACTTTGTTTTCTTCACAACTACCTCCTAGCCATTAGGGAACCCCAATACCCTCTCGGACATCAACCGGTTCAATCCGAATACGTCTAAAACTGCCCAATAAGACTCGAGCTAGCTAGATTAAAATTTTTGACTTACCAAAACGTTAGCTGGGATGGGAAGTCAACAATTGAGAGTGAAAGCAAACTTCCAAATCCCATATCGGCAATCGCGTGGTTTGTGCGGGGAAAGATCAACCAAAGACATATACCAACACCCCGGGATTCGACCAGTGGATAATGTCGGATATGAATCATTTGCCCTATTTTCCCAGGTCTTGACCCCACTCCCCACAACCCTTTTCCTTGTTTTTGGCCATTTAGTTGATAAAACAAACCTACAAAAATATAGAACCAATTATTATACAAAAAAAAATACAATATGCACAATGTCTCTACTAAGTATACAACTAACTATAGATTTTCACAAAACTAAATGCACATAATTCCATAACATTATCACAAAACTAACTATATATTATCACAAAACTAATCGTACATTATCCTATAGCTAAATATACATAATTCTATAACATATATATATGCTCGCACACCTAAAACTATAAAGTGTTCAATAACTAAATATGCATTATTACATAACTAAACATACATTATTATACACCTAAATATACATTACCGTACAACCGAACATACATTATTAAATATATAAAAATACATTATCACAAAGCTACATATACAAAATTACATAACTAAATATACATAATTACATAACTATATATACATTATTACACAACTAACAACAAAGTGCACAATGTGCGAAATCGAACATGATAAATCGAAACAAATATAAACTACGAGCACACGACGTGAGAACAACAAATCACAAGAAAACACCATTCATCAAACCTATCTCGCAAGAACGAAAACCAATATATGTGTATACCCTAAAATCGAATGTAATGAAAACACTAAAAACCGAACATAAAAATACAAAAATAGAACCTTATAAACAAGAAACACCAAATCGATCGGAAAAACTTAAACTCCTAAAATCGATCGAAAAACTTACACTTAAATTTAGAGACGCACGAACCGTATCAACGAGTAAACGCCAAATTTTCTCGAGATGTTTGAGCCCTAACGACCGAGGTTTTCGACTTTTTGAAAGAGGGAGATAGAGGAAGCGAGTTTCAATAGGTCGATTTTTTGAAAGAGGGCATATAGATGAATCAAATTTCGTTTTCCAATTTTTTCATAAGGGAGATAGAGGAGCAGTTTCGGAGTTTTGTATTTTTGAAAAGAAGATAGAGGAAATCATTTGGATGAGATATCGTTTTGAATTATCAAAATTCAAAAAATGGGGTGTTACATATATATCCCTTATCTTAAAGCACAAAATTACTTTGCTACCCTTACCTCAACCGCCCATGCCTAAAATTGAGAGTAAAATCTAGACCATTGATTATTAAATCAAATGGTCTAGATGTGGTCTTATGTTAACTACCAAAGGGTTTGGTCTCATTCTTAGAACAACACCCGTGTGTTACACCTACACCGGATTTATCAAAAGACAATCTTTTGGCGCCACAAATTTATTTGTGGTAGTTATGGTGTCATATGATATCCAAAATACTAATTAGAACTACTAATAAAGAAATCCAAAAGATACGACCGCCTTCCAATATGAGTTTTTATAATTCAATATTATTGAAAGCAAGTATTATCGAATATTCAAACCACCAAAGTTGAAATATGCAAATAATCTAATCGTTACAATTTCATATACACTTCCCGATCCCACGGTCCAATGTTCCTGATTTGGTTGATAGTACAGTACATGTTTCGTTCAGACTTCAGACAATTAACAGAACAATAAAAGAACCTCTATATAATTTTTGCTTTATTTAATTTATTTTATGTGGATCTTTGTCTAAATAATCATCCCATCATTTTCTTGGACAAAAAATATATTGTATTTTAGGAAATCTCATTTTCTTCTACTAACCGTGTTTCATGTATCTAGGAGGACACTGTAACACACCCAAATTTGCTGACTGAAACTTCATTACTAAAATTCAACAGTAATAATTCCTGGAAAAAAAGGAACAAAAAACAAATTTCGTCGACTTTTGTTATCCTTTTCCCGTGTAATCAATCCAAATTATGTGGAAAAAATGCTTCCATCAACAGTTCAACATCAATACAATTTTAATTTTTTTTTGAGAGGATAACACCAATGCAATTAATCAAGAAAAATAGCTTGGTCAAGTGATCAAGTCCGAGATTGAGATTAGAGCTAGTAACGTTGTAAGGTTCCGATAGATCGGCTCAGCCAGACCGCATATAGGATTGGGTTTAGCTTCATTATAGAGGCTCGAAAAGGAATGAGTCTACTTTAGTCCAAATGGCTTCAAGCTGAGTAGCTGACAAACCCATCAAAAATACATGTGTTGGGTTGTAGCCACAAGAAATGTGGCTGGTTGAAAACTCTGTCCGACCTGATTTAGTTTTACGCCTTGGCCTGCTAGGCTCAAGCCAGGGCGGGGTGGCACAACCCATTGCCAGTACTAATTGAGATAGAAATATACCTTTAATATATTTCTTTCTTTCAAAACAAAATAAAAAACAACCATGACATTTAATACTTTTATAAGGATTGATGCATCTGTGTGAGAAGATTGTCAATAGAAATTTTTATCTATCAAAGTAATATATATGTATTGGGAGAAAAAATAGAAACAGGGAAACAATTTACATAATGTAATATTTATTTTTTCATCACAATAAGTTATATTATTAGGATATGGTGGTCTTCCAATGTAGTTTTTATAAAATCCTTGATTTAAGAATATTAAAGGAAAAATATTTATTGAAAATTCAAATGTCAAGACAGATGAAGAACCAAATGAGAAAGGCATCGATTTGGGTTCGACCCAACAATAAGACCAGGTTGCGCTTCAAATATGGAGGCCCGAACAGGATTACACCTATGTAGCCCGCTTAATGGCCCGATTAGTCCGACTGGCCCGAAACAAAATATACTACACAGGCTAGGTAGAACCATCAAAATATTGGCCCGATGAAATTTCGAATAACCTTGCCTAGCCCGATTTGCTCACTGGCCAGTACTGAGGCTGATCCGGTTCGGCCTAATTGTCAGCTCTAAACCAAACTCCGAGGTTACATTCCTGATTTAATTTGGCTCTGAGTAGGACAATACATGATTCGACTTAGAGTGACAACAGAATGATAAAATATGTTTTATTTTTTGTTTTTAATTACTTTTTTCTATGTGGGTCTTGACTAAATAATAATCATCCCATCATTTTCTTGGACTCAATAATAATTGTCCTGTCTGACTCGAGTCAACAACCATTATATTTTAGGAAATTTCATTTTGTTTGAAGGTTCTTGCCAATCGTGTTATATGTATCTAGAAAGACTATAAAACAACACTCAATTTGCCGATTGAAAGTTCTTTTTCTAAAATTCAGCAGTATTGATTACCTTATTTAAAGTGGAAAAATAACATCCGTCGACTTTATTTTTCCTTATCTGGTGATTTGTGGGAAAAAAAAATCATATCATTTTGCACCAATAATTATTACTAAAACAAATATGAAATATATCACAAAATAGGAATAGTAAAAACATGAGTTTGGCTAAAAATACAACTGTCCCAACGAGCAAAAGTTGGACCGCGCCATAGACTCGGAATGTCCAACTAGAGTCTGTCAAATTTGCTCTGTCTGCTAGATCAAGTCCAACCGCCCGATATTTTATCGGATGGGTTGTGATTATTTAGGCACGGAAAAATCGAACCTATTTGGCTAGCCATTAGACCTGATTTTTAAAGTGCAATTTCACGGGATGAGCTCCAAAATAAGCGGTCCAATTACTATTTGGCCCGACCCGATTTTTACTCTTGACCCACCTGGGCTAGGTCAAACTCAGTCAATTTGATAGCTCTATGTCCAACGATAAATATTAATATTTTTACTTTGTTCCATTTATTAGATTTAGCAAAAGTAACATATATATCTATATTCGCAAAAGCAAAGCATTTGCAAATTGAATATATGCAACAAATGGCAATGAGGTATTTCCCTAGTGATAAAGTGAAGGCTCGAGACCGAGACTAGTATGTCTTATGTATGATTAAAAAATGAACCAGAAAGCTACTCGTTCATTTCGATCCAAAATCGATCGTTAAAAGTTTGTTAGAGCTTGATTCGTTAATATAGAGACCCACGTTTAAACACATTTTTGTTTGATAGGATATAAAACTCGACTGAGCTCGACTCAATTAGTTAAAAAAGAATGAATTATGTGTAAAAATATAATATTATCAAGCTACTCAAGCTCAATTAGGTGTTCGCCTCGAGCTTGACTCGATTAGTAAAAAGAATGAATTATCTGTAAAAATATTATCAAGTCGATCAAGCTCGATTCGTGTTCAACTCTACTAAAGCTCGTTCGAGCTCGATTCGATTAATAATCAAATCAAACTCAAACACAATTTATGAAGCTTGACTAAAATTTAAACAAAATCGGACAACAATATGTTTGGTTCGACTCGACTCGTTTACACCTCTAGTCTTAGGTTCGAATCCCCAAAGTTTAGCTTGTATCTTATTTGGATTGTTATGGTCCTTATGGAATGGTATTTGTTGTTGATTATGGTGAGATTTGTAATTTGTAATCTAAGAAAAATGCAATGGAGGAATAGATAAATTAACAAATATAATTATAAGTATATAACAAAATTTTATTTTATTTTGAGGAATTCTCTTGATTTTAATACTAATCCATCTAACAGCTACTAGCCAGAATAACAATAATTTTTTATTCATAAATCTTGACTAGACCGACCCACCATTCTCTAGGGTTTTATTTTTATAAATGGTATACAGGCTGTGACTGAAGTCGTCAACCAACTGTATTTTAGGAAATCTCATCAATTTGAATGTTCTACTAATCGTGTTTTATGTATCTATAAAGACATTTGCTGACTGAAAGTTCTGTGCAAAATTTCAACTCTAGTTATTCCTTGGAAAAAGAGGAAAAACTAAAAAGAATACGAATTTCATTGACTTACCTTTTTTTATTATTTTCTCGTGCAATCAAATAATGCGATAAATATGCTTTAATAAAAGGGCTAATTACAATATATATATATATATATATATATATATATATATATATATATAGGAGGGGTTTATATGAGACCACCTCATAGGGTAAGTTCATAGGGACCAATCCTAGCCACATATCTAGTATTTTTAATGGTTGTGATTTTAGATTGAAAAAACCCGCAAATTAACACGTATTTGAGGGGCAAATTTGTAATCCCACAAAATTCCCGACAAATCGGATTCTGTTACCATTATAATCATGATCTTCTCCAATCCAAAGCAAAATCGGCGTGACCTCTTCCTTTCTCTTCTTCTCTTCCTTCCTTCTTTCTTCATCGAGCGCTTCTTCGTGGAATAAGTGAACCAAAGATCGCTAGCTTGAGTAGAACACAATTTTTTTGCGTAATTTTGTGGAGAATCAATCGCGTAGAATGATGCATGCGAGAAGAGATGAACAACATATTTGAAGAAGGATTTCTCACATCGCTTAGAGAAGGTATGTATGATATTGATCATATTATGTAGATATAAATCAATATCGCAATATGATGCTAGCTAATTTGCAACGTGATTCATAATTCTAGAAAAACTCTCAACAAAACTCTATAGTTGTATATTTGCATATGAATGAACCTTTGTATGCTTACGTAGTATCATTATCTCGCTTATGAAGAGCATTACTTCGTTAGAGTGTTAAAAGCGCAAGAAATAATCATGGAAACGTGCTCTCAAAAAATCATGCATGTGAATAATTGATGTGTTGCTTATGAAGGAAATCGTTTCGCTTATGTAGTATTGATATGTTGCATGATATTATGATTGCTTATGAAGATATTATGATTGCTTATGAAGATACTATGATTGCTTATGAAGACATCGAGTATTGCATGTTAACAAGCAAGAAATCGCTAAAATAGCTTATTGTCACCTATATGCCAGGAGCGACATGAATATACCTCGAGAACGACTTGAAATATCGGGTGACTCTAAAAGATTGGATACTGAATGTGATCAACAAATCAAACCTAAACAATCAATGGTCTTTGATAATTTGGTGAGGGGTGCAATTCTACGTAAAAATATGGCCAAAGTGTTGGTTTTGATGTTCGAATAAGTACAACAAAACGCTTAGGAGTGAAATAATACGCGTGCAATACATTGTATGCAACAAAGAGGGTTCAAGCATGTTGCAAAATCACGAGAGAGGATAACAAAGCCAAATCTAGCGACATCGGTGAAAGTTCTGAACCCAGACATAGAACCTCAGGACGAGTCGGATGCAATGCTCGTTGTATATTCGAATTTGTTGAAAACGGGAGATACAAGGTAAAACACTTTGAGGAGCGGCACACACACAGTCTCATACCAGATAAGTTCCAGAAATTTTTGAAGGTTAACAGAAACCTCAATTTTGGACACCAACAATTCATCATAAACTGTGCGAAAGCAAATATTGGGAATGCGAAATCTCATCGATTGTATACACAAATGGTTGGGGGGTACTCTAACACAGGTGCCTTGCAAATTGATTTTAAGAATTTCAGAAGAGAGTTGAAAGCATATATTAGCGGCGCCGATGCACAACTAGTCATAGATAGGTTTCTCAAGAAGATGGAAGTCAGTCCCGGTATGGCGTTCAACTATGACGTCGACGAAAATGAACAATTGACCAGACTATTTTGGGCTGATCCAATATGCAGGATAAACTACGCCGCATTCGGAGATGTCATTTCATTCGATGCAACATACAACACTAATAGGTAGCTAGGCCTAACCAATGCATTCATTCTATTTCGTCTTGCTTGTATAGTGTTGACATGCAAAGATATGAAGAACATAATTTATGCATACATCATAATATCACTTGCTTGTGTAGTGTTAACATAATGCTGTAAAGAACATGTTTTCTCGCTTGTATAGGTACAAAATGGTGTTTGCTCCATTTAATGGCATTGATAATCATAAAAGATGTGTAACTTTTGCATCGGGGCTCTCTTTGAAAGAAGATGAAGAATCCTACGTATGGTTATTCCAAAAGTTTATGGAAGCAATGGGACGTGAGCCAATATACATTGTAACGGACCAAGACCTGCGATGAAGAATGCGATAAGAAGGGTTTTCAAAAACACGATACATCGCTTGTATATGTGGCACATTATGGAGAAGGTGATTGTGAAGCTTGGGCACGCATTATTCAACAATGAATGTTTCATGAAAACATCGAAAGACCTAATGCGGAATAATTGCATCGAACGAGAATATTTTGAAGAAAAATGGAACGAGCTAATGATGAATACAATTTGACTTCCCATGCATGGTTGAGGAATATTTTTGAGATTAGACGATCGTGGATTCTAGCATATTTTAAAAATGTTGAGTTGGGTGGACTACTCGAACCACATCAAGATCTCGAGAGTGCTAACGGTTGGTTCGGCTAGTTTCACGAACCCCAAGTCAACTTGGTTGAATTTTTATGCACTATGAAAGTGCAATGGAGGCTCAAAGACATGCGGCGAGATAAATTGACCAATGAGAGACACAAGTGTTCGAAATGCAAGACACCATTGGCAATTGAAAAGCACGTTGCGTCGGTGTATACCGGGACGATGTTTTCCGTTATGAGTTGAGAAATAGTGGCATCGTGTTATAAGCTGTCTAATGTTAAATGTCGAAGATGCTACGATAACCGTATTTACCATATCAAAGACATTGGCATCGGGATGTTTCTTTGTTGTTTTCGATAAAAAACGAGGACTTCATGCTTATCACGGTGCAATATGTTGAACAGATTGGGTCGATATGCCGTCACATCTTGATGTTGTTCAAGGAACTCGACAAAATTCCAGGAAAATACATACTCAATCGATGGATAAAAAATGCATCGGCTTCCGGACTTTAAACATCGAATCACTTTGTCACTACACAAATGGGCGTGAAGTCGATACAACGTTGCAAAAAATATGGTCGATTTCCATTGTTGTGCAAGGATTGCAAAAGGCAACAAAAACAATTTGGAATCTCGGGAAAAATCATTCAAGACCACAAGCGGTTGTTACTCATGCAACAAGGATTAATCCGGTATGTTGAACAAGCAAAGCGTTGCTAGAGGACTTTGGTGGGACTACATCACAAGTTCAAGTTTTGCCACCAAAACAGGGCAAAGAACAAGGGTAGTGGCAGCCATGTTAAAAGCCGAATACAAAGCCAAAAAGAGAAAGCAATCAAGGCAAGCAAAAAGCTAAAGAGACATTGCGGGAAGTGTGGAGAAATTGGGAGCCACAATAGCCGAACTGCACCAAGAAAGCGTAGCACAATACTCTATAATCATTTTCATTACTTTATTTCTTTAGATATCATACATGGATATTTTTTCTGACAATGTTTTTTACGCATCTTTGTGGTGATAAACTTCATATGCCATGAACTTCAATTACATAAGCAATGAATGACGTTTCGTAAAGACACATACATTTTGCTTAAAATCCAAGAAAGCTAATACATAAGCGTCCCCATATATTACATATGCAGCAAATGTGTACTACATAAGCAATGAATGAGCGTTTCAGTATGCAAAAAGACAAATACATTTTGCTTAAAATCCAAGAAAGCTAATACATAAGCGTCCCCATATATTACATATGCAACAAATATGTACTATATAAGCAAGAATTGCACATATCTTGATGATATAGGAAAAATTGTTTGCAAATTAATAGTTATCTCTTTGTAAGCACGAACATCTTCTTCACATGCGACAAATTATGATTCACAAGCAACATATCTATTTAATAAATATTGTATTGCACATCTACACATGCATCAAACTAGATGGTATTTACACAAAACATTGTATCTACAATTGTTTAATCGAACTGCAATGCTAATGTAGACTTTACACAAAAACATCGTACATACCCGAGAAAAACGAGAAAATGTACGATCCTACGTACATGTTTATCAAAACATTTGCAACATGAAAGCATAAAGAAATACATAAAGTTATCTTGTTCGAAATAGAGTTGCAATATCACATTCAAATTCCTACAACTACTTCATCCAGCTGTGCTTTTTTTGCCTTGAGCAAATTCTTCGCCTTGAGTTCGTTCATGTCGGCGGAAGCAATAGCGCGGCGTCTTCGCCGCACATGGATAATCGTGCAGGATTTTTCTTCATCAAACCACTATCCGATTCTCATGCCTCCGCCCATGTATGTTTCCATGTGGCGCATGGCAAAAAAACAATCCATCCTTACCTTATTATCATTGTCTCTCCATCCATGGCCAGCCTCAACACTTTAGAGTTCGTATATAACGTGCAGCCAACGCAGAACCTTTGGACAAAAAATCTTTGCGCAAATATCCGGCGCAAAGGTCACATCACATGGGCATCAAAATAACTTCATATGCACAATGTTTCACCTACATAAGCATAAATAAACACTACGGATGCAATAGATCTATATTATACAAGCAAGCATTGCAATATACATATGAAGTTTAGTACACAAGCGAGAAATGTTATACTACACATGCACAACAATTATCATACATAAGCAATGTCATTGTATTGCATGAACATATATAAAAATAATATTCAAAAGGCGGGAGAAAGGTGCTCATACCAATTTTTTTCGGGAGGCGTTCGTCTTGTTAAGTTTCGTACCCTCCATGAAGAATTGTCCAAAATGTGGCATTGCTTATTCTTGACATCAAGCACACAACGAAGAAATGCTCACTTTTACAAATTGGAAAGAAGAATCGATAACAATACACATAAAAATAAATTAAAAATACAAAACACCAAAATGTAAATAATAATACGAGAAAAAAAAAAATCTAAATACCAAATCAAATGTATCCAGTCTTTTCGAGCTTGTGTCGCCAAATTCCGCATCAAAGCTGGTTGTGAATAACTTCACCGCATCATTCGTATCAATCCGACCCTCGGCATCACAACAAAAATTGCTGCAATGTTTTGTAGGCGGTTACATTCAACTAAGCATGAAAAGAAAAGTGGCTAATAATAAATACAAATGCAACGTCTTTGTTGAGTATGTTGTTGCGAAAAATCTTCGTGGCGAACTCTTGCTCTTTAGGGCCTCCTTGTGATTAAGGATCTGGACCATATGTCTATAACGGCCGAGCACACATACTCCCCTCCTTCAACGATGCAACATAATCTCTCACCAACTCGACGTCCCCATTCTTAAAAATTACTTCATACCTATTGAGTTAAAAAAGCAATGACACGACAATACACAATATTCTTCTAAAAATTATAAAGAATAGAACAAGTATAAAACACATACTCATCTGTGACCTCATTTTCCAACAACCACTTGAAACTAACAACTCATTTTTGTTCAACTTTGATTTCAAATCAATCGCCTCACAAGAAATGGAGAAATTAGAGGGCAAGATTTTTGGGAATTCTCTTCGTTGTATAATCAATCTTACTAACCATCTCATTGACATCCACGCTCCTCACCTCACCTCTTCATCCCCATTATTGCCTCTAACACCACCGCTCCCGCTTGCAACATCCCCACATTACAACAAAAATAAAATAAATACATTACACATTCAAGATTCCATACATTCACCACAAAACTAATTTCAAATATAAGAAAAATAAATTTTCACTGTTTAATCTCTGGACCTCTTTCATGTTCAACAATAGTTTTACGGCATGTCGCGGATAATTTCACGAGATATATTAACGACATTGCCCCATTCATCATTCCGTTCATCCCGACTAACCCCAGACTAAAACTGGGCATATCCTCAATCATTTTTTTATCTTTGGTCTCTCCTACCCAAATAAGCACGCTCGATATTTTCAATCGCCGTGATAGTCTCGAGCTATTCCAAAAAGTTCATTCTCTCGAGTCTCACTCATCGAGCGTTATCGATCGCATCCACGCTATCCTCGCCCGCTCGTGAAACCAATCAACTTCCTTGTCGCTTCTTGAATTTTGTTAAAAATGCGGCAACCCCGAAGAAAATTCTTTTGGCGCATTCTCCAAAAAATGTTATCATGTCAACAACATCCATTTGCAAGACACGGCAACTTCTCCAACATCCTCACAAAGATATTCCTAAAATCATATGCACACAAAACTTAAAAATTGCAAAACCAATGGACATAAACAATTATTCGAACTACACATGAAATAAGATTGTACTACACAAGCAACATGATAACTTAACATAAGCAAAGACTTTAAAAGGGTCATATGCAACAAAAATAGTACTATATAAGCAACAAATATGAACTACACATGCATCTCAAAAGAATTGTTGAGTTAAATTAAACAATCGAACCAACTTGTGTACATAAGCAATAATTCACAACTACATATGCACCAAGATTGTACTACACAAGCAACAATTTGCATTACACAAGCAACATGCCAACCTTGAATAATCAAGCATTAAAAGTTACATGCAACAAACTTGGGTTACACAAGCAATAAATCTGAACTACACATGCATGACAAAACATTTTTAACATCAACATGAAACAAACTTGTACTTCATTAGCAGTAAATATAAACTATAAAAGCAAAACAGAATAACTAAATAAGCAATCATTGATTACCTCATTACTCAAACTACCGGATGGTAGCTTGGCCTTGAATGAAGGTGTCTCCATAATACACGGTAGATCCCGGGATGGACCCTCAACGACGACCTCCGGTTGCAAGGGTTGGTCAACAAAACCCTTTCCCAAACAACCTCTATCTAACTCCCTCGCTTTCTATCCTCCTCAATATCTCTCGTAGTCCAAAAACAAACACTTCGTGACCTCCCAGGAACATCACTATTTGTAAAAAATAACTCTGTCCATATAAAGAACCTGCAATGAAAGGAGGAAAACAATTAAAACCACACATACAACTATAAAAATAACTATTAACTGAAACTTAACTTACAGAAAGAAAGAGCAATGGGCCGTTGAAATATTTTTTTTTCTCACCGATTTCCCATTTATCCTTCCGGCAATCGAGTATCCAAAGTGTATACTCACACCAATTCAATTTACCGATGCTCTCGACATCCTCCAGGCTTTTAATTATAAGTGGATTTTGCGTATCCATAAGGATTGTTCCCGATCACCAGGACAATCAACCAAGACAAAGAAAATGTCTCTTAAACCATACCCCACCGTCTTTGCAAGCTCTCATCTGGCGGCATACTTCACCAGGTGTAATGTTATTATTCTCCTTCGCAAAAAAACCTCGCCCTTTGTTTGAGTAGTTGGCACTCATCATCGATCTCTGTTTTTTCGGATTTTGATAGGGCCATTAGGGAAACCAAGAACGCTACTGTACATCACTCACATCAATGTGGATCGATTTCCCATCCGCCCATCTCAACTCGCAACTAGGTGCATCAAAGTGTTCCGCCAACCAATAAGTTAGTTCAGGTGGGAAATCTTTGATTCTCATCTATAGCAATCCCCAAATCCCATCTCAACAATGGCGTAAATCGAGCGGGTTCCAAATTTACCATGGCTTCGACTAAACACTTTGGTTTTGATCTTGTCCCACATCTTGGATGTTCGGACTTCTTTACTCTTGCCTTTAGTCTCATCCTCTTTAGTCTCATCCTCTGTCTTTTTAGCCTCTTCCGGCCAAAGCATGTTCATCTTGCGGACCTCAATAGGTTCATCTTGTTGAACCTCAACAGTTCATCTTGTTGAACCTCAATGGGAACAAGTTCGCTACTCAACACTTTTCTTTTGCCTTTAGCCATTGTCTTGAAAATTCGAAAATCACACCTACAATAAAAATATACTAAAGCATCACAAAATATTCTTGTATACAATACATATATTCAAGTTGTATTTTTATAAGCATGCTTTTAAAGGATCATAAGCAAACCTATCAATTTACACAAGCAACATGCAAAAACTAACCAAGCAAAAATCTTGCAAAATGCATAACCATATAAAAAATAGTAGAAATATGGTGTTAGAACGCACCGCATATAAAAACAACCAAATGATGCCTGTCACAAAAATCTAAAACTTCACAAGCACATATTGATAACTTCATAAGCGAGGTTTACACAATTACATAAGAGGTATAAAATTACATAAGCATCATAAACATTCCAACAAAAATCAAACATAAATAATAGAATTGCGATATATTCCGAATTAACTTAACAAGGAACCTAACATCTACCAAAAGCAAATGAAAAAGACCACAAACATATTTCTCAACACAACAAAAAAACATCAATGTGCAAACTTATATTAAAAACATGCAACATCAACCCAGAAAATCATCCCAGAGCAACAAAAAACCTAGATTGAAGTTGCGAAAATCAAAAGAGAAACCGCGAATAGAACTTTGTAAACCCTATACAACTGGAACTACCTACGAATCAAAGCTTCAAACACAAAAACCGAACGACATTACGCTTACCTTCAAACGAACCGCAGAAGCTGCTTCAGAAGAACTTCGAAACCTTCGCGAGAGACGTGAAAGAGTGGAGTCTTGGTCGAAGGAATGGAAAGGTCCAGTCGAAGGGAATGGAAAGGTGTTTTGAAATATGGCGAAACGTCGTTGAAAAGAGAGGGAATGTATCGTGAATAGTGGGTAGACTAGACGTGAGGAGAGGGAATAAAATCTTAAAACTGATTCGAATTGTTAAATTACCATCATACCCTTGTTAAAAAATTTTGAAACAAAAAATAAATATAAAAAGACCTTAAAAAACTGGACCACTCAAATTTCTTGATCTATGGTTAGGATGTGTCCCCATGGACTCACCCCAAGTAGGAGGACTTATTTGATCCATATCCTATATATATATATATATATATATAGGATATGGATCAAATAAGTCCTCTACTGGGGTGAGTCCATGGGGACACATCCTAACCATAGATCAAAAATTTGAGTGGTCCGCATTTTAGGGTTTTTTTTATGTTTATTTTTTGTTTCAAAGACAATTAAGAAGGGTAGGGTGGTAATTTGACACTTTAGAATCGAGTTCTTAAGATTTCATTCCCTCTTTCACGCGATTTCACCCACTCTTCACGCACACTCTCTCTCCAAAGCGTTTTCAGTTTCAAAAAAATTCTCTGTTGCTTATGTAGTATAGGGTTGTTGCTTATGACTTGCTTATGTAGTTAATGTATACGTGATGCATGTGTAGTGTATATTCATTGCTTATGTAGTATAGACTTATCGCTTATGTAGTATGAGTTTGTTGCTTATGACTTGCTTATGTAGTTAATGTATTCGTGGTGCATACGTAGTGTATATTAATTTCTTATGTAATATAGACTTGTTGCTTATGTAGTATGAGTTTGTTGCTTATGACTTGCTTATGTAGTTAATGTACCGCGTGGTGCATACGTAGTGTATATTCGTTGCTTATGTAGTATAGACTTGTTGCTTATGTAGTATGGGCTTGTTGCTATGACTTGCTTATGTAGTTAATGTATTAAGTGGTGCATACGTAGTGTATATTTGTTGCTTACGTAGTATCGGATTGTTGCTTATGTAGTATGAATTTGTTGCTTATGACTTGCTT
Source organism: Rehmannia glutinosa (assembly GCA_016081115.2). Classification (NCBI taxonomy): domain Eukaryota; kingdom Viridiplantae; phylum Streptophyta; class Magnoliopsida; order Lamiales; family Orobanchaceae; genus Rehmannia; species Rehmannia glutinosa. The sequence continues at coordinate 46,593,964 of CM071924.1, forward strand.
ATGTAGTTAATGGTATATAAACCATGACACATCTACACAAGCAACAAATTACATCTTCATAAGCAAACTTCGAACTGAAGTCAAGCTCTAGCAACTATGACAAATTATCGCAACATTTTTCACACAATAGTGCGTTGAAGAAGAATGATGAATGATTTCTCACAATAGTGCGTTGAAGAAGAAGAAAGATGAGATTTGTTCACGTTAAATTTGACGTGAGATTTGCATAGATTGTGTGATCATAATGTGAACAGAATCCCATGAATATTGGGTAATTTTGTAGGATGACTAATTTACCCCTTTTTCTCTAATTACCAACATTTAATCTGATTTTTAGCTCTAAAATCACAACCATTGAAAAATCTAGATATGTGGCTAGGATTGGTCCCATGGACTTACCCTAAGAGGTGGTCCCTATATAGGGAGAGGGTTATATGAGACCACCTCTTAGGGTAAGTCCATAGGGACCAATCCTAGCCACATATCTAGATTTTTCAATGGTTGTGATTTTAGAGCTAAAAATTCAGATTAAATGTTGGTAATTAGAGAAAGGGGTAAATTAGTCATCCTACAAAATTACCCAATATTTATGGGATTCTTTTCACATTATGATCACACAATCTATCCAAATCTCACATTAAATTCAACGTGAACATATCTCATCTTCCTTAATCATCCTCCTTCTTCTTCAACTAACTACTGTGAGAAATCATTCATCCTCCTTCTTCAACGCACTATTGTGTGAAAAAGTTGCGCATAATTAGCCATAGTTGCTGTGAGCTTGACTTCGATTCAAGTTTGCTTATGAAGATGTAATTTGTTGCTTGTGTAGATGTGTTATTGTGTTTTTATATACCATTAACTACATAAGCAAGTCATAAGCAACAAATCCATACTACATAAGCAACAATCATATACTACATAAGAACAAATATACACTACGTGCATGCAAGAATATATTAGATACATAAGCAAGTCATAGCAATAAACCCATACTACATAAAACAAGCCTATACTACATAAACAACGAATATGCACTATGTATGCACCACGGATACATTAACTACATAAGCAGTCATAAGCAACAAACTCATACTACATAAGCAACAAGTCTATATTAGATAAGTAACAAATATACACTACGTATGCACTACTTAATACATTGACTACATAAGCAAGTCATAAGCAACAAACTCATACTACATAAGCGATAAACATATACTATATAAGCAACTAATATATACTACACACACATCACGGATACATTAACTACATAAGCAAGTCATAAGAATAACCCTATATCTTGCATAAGCAACAGAGAATTTTTTTGAAATCGAAACACTTTGGAGAGAGAGTATGCGTGAAGAGTGGGTGAAATCACGTGAACGAGGGAATGAAATCTTAGTAACTGATTCTAAAGTACCAAATTACCACCCTACCCTTTTTAATTGCTAAAACAAAAAAATAAACATAAAAAGGCCCTAAAAATCTGGACCACCCAAAATTGTTGATCTATGGTTAGTATGTGTCCCCATGGACTCACCCCATGTAGGAGGACCTATTTGATCCATATCCTAATATATATATATATATATATATATATATAATCAAAAGTTGGTTATCATAATTGTTAAATTAGGGGGATTTGGTGCGTCCCCACACATGAAGCGGCGTCTGATATGGGAGAGAGAGCCCAACCAACCAAGTGAGGTTCCATCCTAAAACCAATTGGTGATAGGAGGAGTAGCTCACTTGGTTTATAAATCGACTCTCTTCCCTTTCTTAATCAATGTGGGACAACTCACAAGTGACATATCTCAACACGCCCCACTCACTTGTGAGTCCCGTCAATTCATTAATTATCATCACAGGATCCTCCATGCTCAATCACATCATGTGATGGGCCCATCTTGGGCCGAGCAATGGGGTCCGCTCCGATACCATGTTAAATTCGGGGGACTTGGTACGGTCCCACACATGAAGCGTGCGATATGGGAGAGAGCCCAAGCCCACAAAGTGAGGTTCCATCCTAAAACCAATTGGTGATAGGAGGAGTAGCTCACTTGGTTTATAAATCGACTCTCTTTCCTTTCTTAATCAATGTGGGACAACTCACAAGTGACATATCTCAACATAATGAGAGTGTTTGTTGAAAGAGTTGTAAAAGTGCTTATTGTAAAAGTCAAACCAAAAGTAGAAGAGAAATCTAAAGCAACCATGTCCATACTTTTAGATTCTCGATTAAACGTAGCGAGAATCGAAGAGGAAGTTGACAATTGCAAATACTAAGAAATACTTTTTTAAGCCAAAATATGAGAAATACTCTTTGGAATGTATGTCCGACTATTTACAATACATTTAATTATGTACTCGCATTACTTTACACGTGACATCATCCAAAGCCTCGTTAGTGAATCAATGGTGCCAAATAATTTGCTTTCGACCCCGCCTACGTCGATTTTGGGCTATATTTAAGGGTAAATTGGTAAAATTACTTTATTGGTTTATCGATATTTTACTTTTAAAACCTGTACGTTTTTGCAAGATAGTCTACCCTACCCTTTGGCTTGTTTTCAATGTAAGTTCAAGTTGGCATTGAGCTCAAGCCTGCTGTGATCTGAAACGAAATTACACTAAAGTTAGAATTCAACATTATATAATCTTGAATCCGGCTGGCAGTTCTTAATACTTATTATTATTGGTCTCATCTTCTAAAACACAAATGCTTGTATTCATTCACATGGCATGATCCCAGAGATAAGTGATTCCCATTTTATATTATTTATTATGAAAATGACAAACATGTCAAATTCATTATACTTTAGAAAGTTTCAACCAAGGAATGAGAAACTTTTGGCAAGTGAAGATTAAAATAGTAATAATGGAAAAAAAAAAAAAGGAACCATACAAATTTCAAAATTATAGAAACCCAAGTTTTGATTTTGTCTTACATTTTTAACCCAGGAATGAGAAACTTTTGGCAAGGGAAGATTAAGAATAGTAATAATGGGAAAAAAAAGGAACCATACAAATTTCAAAATTATAGAAACCCCCTTGAGGTTTTGATTTCATCTTACATTTTTAACCCAGTAGTTAGTTGAACTGACGGAATTTTTAACCCAACCGTTAGTTGAATCGACGGAATTTTTGACAAAGACATCTCCGGATATTTATAGTTACATCCTTAATTTTTCCAAATATTACAAATAGTCCAAACTTTTCGTTTAATATTTTACAATACATCCGCCGCATTTTTAAATATTACAAATAGCCCGAATTTTGTAGTGTAAAATATTCGATGATGTCAGTAAACTCCGTCAAAGTCAACCAACGATTGTCGCAAAATGTAAGACCGCTTCAAATCCCAAGGGGTTCTGTAATTTTGAAACTTTCTTTCCTTTTTTTTTTTTTTTTTTTTTGTAATTACTCCAAACCTATGTTTTTTTCCTATAACCCTTAAAAAATTAATAAGGAAAGTAATGAGAGCTATTGGGTGGAAAGTTAAAATTTGTTCTCTGGAGTTGACCAGAAAGACAAGTCATTTGCTGATAATGTCCATTCATTACAGGAACACAATAGACAAGATTACTATAAGTACTTGTAGACCAAACCACACTAAACACAAAGCAAAACAAGTCCTAGTTCTATAACTTCTATACAAGAAGGAAAAAAAAAAAAAGGCCTTTATAGTTGTTAGAGATGGCTTCAATATCTCTGATCACCATCATTTGCATGTTTTGTTTGAGTCCATGGCCAACACTTACATCAGAAACACCTGAAAAAAACAGTTTACAAACCTACATTGTTCATGTTGAGGTACCCGAAACACATTTTTCGACTCAATCCGAAAATTTAGGAAGCTGGTACCATTCATTTCTCCCAGCAACCACCGCAAGCTCAAACGACGAAGAAACGCGTATAATCCACTCCTACCGCACCGTCTTCAAAGGATTCGCGGCCAAATTATCGCCCGATGAGGTGAACGACATGGAAAAGAAGAACGGATTCATATCCGCCCGGCCGGAGAAAATACTATCCCTACACACCACCCATTCTCCGAACTTCTTGGGATTAAACGAAAACACGGGCTTGTGGAGAGGCTCCAATTACGGCAAGGGCGTAATTATCGGAATGTTGGACACCGGAGTATTCCCCGAGCACCCTTCTTTTAGCGACGAAGGAATGCCGCCCCCACCGGCTAAATGGAAGGGCAAGTGTGAGTTCAATCATACAACGTGCAATAATAAAATCATCGGAGCTAGGTATTTTGGCCAGGGCAATGGTACCCCACTCGACGAAGAAGGCCATGGCACTCACACCGCGAGCACTGCTGCTGGAAACTTTGTGAAAGGCGCAAATGTATACGGCAATGCCAACGGGACGGCCGTTGGCATCGCGCCGCTTGCTCACCTAGCCATTTACAGAGTATGCACCCCTGTTTGTTCGGAAAGCAATATACTTGCTGGAATCGACGCGGCTGTTGAGGACGGAGTAGACGTGCTATCCATTTCTCTCGGCATGTTAACCAATAACTTCTTCCAAGATTTCATCGCTAGCGCGTTTAGCGCGATGGAGAAGGGTATTTTGGTCAGCTGCTCGGCAGGAAACAGCGGTCCGTTTAACTTCTCTTTATCGAACGAGGCGCCTTGGATCCTCACCGTTGGCGCGAGCACTATAGATAGGAAATTAAGGACAACAGCAGTGCTGGGAAACAACCAACAGTTTCACGGCGAGTCAGCTTATCAGACAAAGAACTATACACCAACTTTTTTGCCTCTTGTTTATGCAGGGACGCTTAACACAAGCGATCCCGACGCACAATTTTGCACGAACGAATCGTTGAATAAAACCGATATCCGAGGGAAAATGGTCGTATGCGAACAGGCGGAATACCACGAACCGAAAAGGGAAACGCGGTGAAAAATGCGGTGGCGCCGCCATGATTCTAGTAAACAACGAGCGGTCCGCAAACACTACCGACGCGAAGCGCACGCCCTTCCAACGACGCACGCCGGTTATGCGGACGGATTGAAGATCAAAGCGTACATAAACTCGACGTCTGCCCCCACGGCCAAAATCCTCTTCGGAGGTACCGTGATCGGAGACGACCGTGCGCCGGTGGTCGCGGCGTTTTCTTCCAGAGGACCTAATTTCGCGAGCCGTGGAATTTTAAAACCCGACATTTTAGGCCCCGGACTCAACATTCTCGCGGCGTGGCCTACCTCGGTCGAAAACAACACCAACACGAAATCCACATTCAATATAATTTCCGGAACATCTATGTCCTGCCCACACCTTAGCGGTGTGGCGGCACTGCTCAAAAGCGCGCATCCTGATTGGTCCCCTGCGGCGATCAAGTCAGCAATCATGACGACTGCGGACGTCGTGAATCTCGCTAGGAATCCAATCGAGGACGAAACTTTTCTTCCCGCCAACGTATTCGCCATTGGATCAGGCCATGTAAATCCATCAGCAGCTAACTATCCGGGACTCGTCTACGACATCCAACCGAAAGACTACGTTCCTTACTTGTGCGGTTTAAACTACACGAACCGGGAAGTCGGATTCTTTCTACAACGTAGGGTGGATTGCTCGGTGGAGTCGAGCATACCGGAAGCACAACTAAACTATCCTTCGTTCGCCCTCACTTTCACGGGACAATCGACTACTCAGACGTACACCAGGACGGTTACAAATGTTGGCGATCCTAACTCGTCTTACAACGTGGATATCGTCCCGCCACCCGATGTCGACGTTCGTGTCGAGCCTAATACGCTCGACTTCTCGGAGATAAACCAGAAAATGCAGTATCGGGTAACATTCAAGCGATTGACCTCCTCTGCGAACAACACGGTTGTTCAAGGTTTCTTGAATTGGTCTTCTAACAAGCACTCTGTTAGGAGCCCTATAGCAGTTATATTGCAGTGACATAATATGGAATTAAGCATCTCTGAATCAAACATTTGAATTCGGTTATTTATAACGAATTAATTAACTAGCAGTCATGAATAATGTGGTCATCAATCAGGACAACAGTAGACAATAGTCTTGTCTGTTATCAGTGATTCAATTTTATATGGTCTCTCATTACATATGTTGAAGGGTTAATTACAAAAAATACCCTTCAGGTTTGACCTAATTACAAAAAAATCCAGCTAGCTTTCAAAATTACAAAAGATACCCCCAAGATTTTATTTTGTCTACATTTAAACCATTCATAAACAAAAAACATTTCAAAATCCCCCTTCATATTTATAAAAATATTGCAGTTCACCCCTTAATTTTAACACTTAATCAAACCTTAGGGGTATTTTTTGTAATTTTAGAAGTTAGCTGGATTTTTTTGTAATTACGTGAAACCTCTAGGGTACTTTTTGTAATTATCCCTATGTTGAAGGAAGTATCTCATTATATATGGTTTCTTATTTCAAAATTCCCACTTTATTTATGTAAAAAAGGAATGGATAATATAGTAACGTGAAAGTTGATGCAACCTACTTGCAGAACTACCCAAGGGATTCTATGCCATGGATTAACACACACACATGTGTGTATATGTTGATACAACGACATAAAAGTTAAAACCCACTTGGGTAGCTATTCAAGTGAGTAGCATCCACTAGCCCTATAATAACTAATGAGTATAATTACAGAAACACCCCGAGGTTCGGGCTAATTACTGAAAACCCAAAAATTTTCGAGAATTATAAAAAAAAAAAAAACTTCAGGTTTGATGCGTCTTACATTTTCCCCTTCATATGAAAAAAAAAAAACATTTCGAAAACCCCCTTACGTTGATCAAAATATTACCGTTACCCCTAAAATTTAAGATAATCAAAACTCAGGGCTTTTTTGTAAGTTTCAAAACCCACTTGATTCTTTTTGTAATTAGCCCAAATCTTGGGGGGCTTTTTGTAATGATCCGTAACTAATAAGCCCTACTCAAAATTGATGAAAATGGTTTCTTGACAGGACCACAACCTTTCAGTAATCTACTACATGCCCAGTTGTTAGTGTTTTTCTAACACATTACTTATATGAATAGCAAGATACACATTTACAGCACAAATGGATTAAAAATTGTCAAAAGAAAAACAAAAGAACCCATGAGAATTGAGTATGATTCATCCAAAAATCTAGAGCACATTGCAGAATGATATGTTTTCCGAACGGAAAAAAGAAAAGAAAAACAAAAGCAAAGGTAGTATTTAGTATGAGATTTAGACAGTGGCGGGTCCAGAATTATGGGGGTACAATGTCAATGGTATATTGTAGATCGATATTTAAAAAAAAAAAAACCCACATAAATATTATTTAATATTTGAAGTTGTACAACTCAAAATGTACAAAGAAAAAAGAAACATATACCATTAAAATAAAAATAACAATTGCAACTAGGTCTAACGCGTCTACATCTTTTTAAAGCGATCCATGACATCATCGTCGGAAGCTTGTAGATACACATCATTCTCAATAAAGTGACCAAACAATTATTTAATAATTTACTAAAGAGTTTTCTATCCAGCAAAAATTACTAAATATATGTATGAGAAGAAAAAGTTGGATCAAAATGCATAGGAGTACTATTGAGCAAAAATTGGGCCAGTTTTTCTTGTTGAAAAATAGTGTAGCTTTTTTTTTTTTTTTTTAAATGGTTATTAAAAAATAATTTATGTTAAAAGGGGCTACAAATTTATCTGTTTGTTTATTTTTAATAAATATTACTTTTGCAATTTGTCAAATTGGGGGTACAACTTGTTCTATATTGAATCTGTCAGTGGATTTAGATGATATATAGGCAACTTAATATTATTTTGAATATTAAGTCCAATTTTTTTTTCTTTTTCTTTTATTTTTGTTATTTCTTATAAAAATCAAAAAATTATCAAAAGAAAAAGAATAGTTTCAGTTAAAGCAAAACCAAACCGGAATCGTGGAGGACCGATTCTAATTTTGGTGCGGGAACCGTGAGGCAACGGTTCCGGAATTTTTTGAACCGGAACTGGTTCTTAGATCTTATTACCAATTTATCCCTCACATCGATATTTTTATTTTTACATTTTGATTGCAACTTGCAAGTATTTACTTGTAAAATTATTCACAAAGCGCACATGACTTGCATATTACACAGATTTCATTAGGCTAAGATTGGATGGTATACCATATTCACGAGGGTACGTCAAAGTTATAAAAGTTTCACTTATTAAGAAAATTAAGTGACGTGGGCTACAATTGAACTTATCAAATAAAATTCCCAATTATCAGTGATCTACGCATGGCTAGAAGTAACAAACACACACACTCATAACATTCCAGCTCAGTAAAAAATCCTCTCTTAAAATATCTCTCCACCTTCTCTCTTAGTCTATATGAGTCTTTCTCCTCTGGTTCAAGATCCGAGCTTTTGGAGCTTTTTCGTGTGGCAGGTCATCGATGGCTTTGATGGATCAGCGGAGAGTGGTGGTTTCTGGGCTGCGGCTGTTGATTTGGTGGAGGGAGAGGCCGATTTTTTTCCGATTTTTTAGTTTGGTTGGGTTTGTTGTATTTTTCTTTTCTTTTTTCTTTCTTTTTTGGGTCTTTGTTTTTCCCGGTTGATTTGCGAAACTCGTAGGTGGATCAGTAATTTCTGTCTTGCAATGCGTGAAGTAGCTCTGGATTGTGCACCATCGCTCATGCTCTTAATAAAACAAAGTACCCAGATTCTGACATCTACTGTCAAAAGGTTGGAGTTGTTTTCGTGCCAATTAACTGTTGATCTCATTGCCATGAATCATACAGATTTCATCATCGGGCCAACGCTAGACAATAACTCCCCTAAACACAACTTACAACTTTCATCGTACTGTGCTCTACAAATAGAAACTCTTCTCAAAATCTCACTCAAAAGGTACTGAATTGGAATCTCATTCTTACTAAGGATTCTTGTGGTTCCGAGTGCATGAGACAATCGAGAGAAGAAAGTGAAACCCATCTATGCTTTGTATCAACTAAGCGAACAAGGTGTGTTCCAGTTGTGGGACTCCCTTAGGGAGTGCCCGATCCTCCTGTGGGGTGGTTGGTCTCGGTCGGAGTGCCTTTTTTTTTGTCTTTTTTTGTTGTTTTTGTTGTTTGTCTTTTTGAGTCTTGTTCTTCTCCCTCGATGAGCGATTGTTTTTTCTTGTGTGCGGAGCCCTCCCTTGACATTTGTATGATCAAGGTAGTCATTTTGTCGGGTTAGCGTGTAATTTTGATTTGAATTTGGAATATACTATCGTTTCGAAAAAGAAAAAAACAAAAACGTTCGTGGGAAAATGATCTCACAAAGAAAAAAATTATACATTATGAAATAACATAAAAACATATTGATCTGGAAAAAAAAGATTATGGGTCATTTACTCGAGTTGTTCATTTTTGACAGAAATTGATAAAAAGAAAAAAAATTCAATCCGATTCGATTTCATCCTAATGTAGTAGTATACCAAAGAATGAAACTATTTGATTTTATTGAAGTTATAGATTCGAGAAAATTTGATTAAATGGTGATACAAAAAATTGAATTATAATAATATAATAATAAAGCAGAAAAAGATTGAATAACAAGTTCTTCATTACCTAAAATAGAAATATAGAATAGACATGATAAGAAATGTTTACTTGGTCACTAAATCTTCATTGAAAACACCCTACGCTCAAATACATAGAATTTGAAAGCTCGATAAAATGGTTTTAATGTGCTTAATTTATATATTATCATCCAAATTAACTAAATAGCGGTCAATTCCATTAAAATTAATTTAATTGGATCGTAATTTAACATTTGGAATTTGGCCCACAATCTAAATATTTCAATAGAACTTGGACTTTTGGGTCAATATGAATTATAATACGTCATTCAATATTATATTTTTGGGCACGTCGGAATTTTGTAAGACTAATATTGTTTTTTACGAATTATTCAAATACATGCAATAGATTGTTTTTAAGAATTTTTAAGTTTTAATTTCTTCAATTAACACATATCTAACTAATTTTTTTAGATCTCCATCTCGAATTGATTTTTTGAAGAATAAGTGATTGCGTGAATCTCGTTGCAAAGATGATTCAAATCATGAAAACCTTTTTCTTGTCACATTAATAATTTTTATAAACATAATAATAGTGGTAAAATCGAACCAAACTACTCGATACTCTACTCGAGATTGATCGATAAAAACTCGTTTGAACATAGTTCGTTAATATAACGAACTAAACTTAAATATGACTTTTTGTTTGATTAATAAAACTCGCTCGTGCTCAACCGCATTAGCAAAAAAAAAACATAATATGTATAAAATTATCAAGCTACTCGAGCTTGATTCGTATTCAACTCGACTAAAGCTCGCTCAAGCTCGAATCAGTTAAACTTATTTAAGTAATTCGATATAAAACTCAAATCAATCTTAAAGGATTTACATGCAGTCCATTCGAAAGGTCTCGCGATCCGCAAATCTCGTAAAACTAGAATGAAATAAATATGAGTACAGTAAATCTATAAGTCAATTCATGTTAGGGATAGTGCCCTTAAAGCAATTGGAAATTATTTTTTATTATTAATAAATGTGATATTTATTTTCGAACTCTTGTGCATATTATATGTATTTTCTTGAACATCATGAAAATCTCTAGTTTATTTATTGTAAGAATAATCTTAGTATATAAGAGTTATATAAGAGATGATTAAGATTATGGATAATAAACTAAAATTAAGTCGATGATGAAATTAATTAAAGTATGTGATCTTTAATTAAAACATCACTAATGCGCTGCACCATTTTGAATGTGATTGTCTTATCCGGACCGCCGATGTGGAGACATCTTAGTGGGGACATTTATATATGATTTGATCATGTAGGACTTGGACCGATTTAATTTGAATTTTCCATACAAATTTTGTTGTAAAATTGAAAATTCGAATTAAATCACTAGATGATCATATATGGATAAATCTTAATCCCGAGTGATTATAGACTCAGCATCGTGTGATTCCCAACACTTGCATTTTAGATTCACATTTGAATTAAATAGTCGGGAATATAAATTCACATATATGGAATTCATTCCTTCATGAAAGTAGAAAGACGATTCTCTCATTTGTTAATTATGGAATCGAATGGTTTGAGATCTCTAATGTATAATCCGATTATAAATTAACCATTCGCTAGTGAATTACTGGTAAATAAGGATAAAAGGTAATTGAAGAGGTTTAACGGATACTACCTAGCTTCAATTACAAATTGTCTATGGAGGATTAATCTATATGTAATGGTTATATCAGTGGACTGCTCAATTCATAGAGTAAGATATCTATAATTATAAGAGTGCAATTCCGAATTTATAGTGGAGTAATATCGGAATTAATAAGTCGGATAAATTAATTAAAGAGTTTAATTATTTATTCAATTTATTGAAGCTTATAATTATAGGTTCATGGTCCCCCGGCCTGCCTTCCTAGAGTAAACGGGTTAGAAATAATATTTTATGTTCTAAGGGTTTTTGGAAAAGAGTTTTCCAAAAATTTGGGCTAATATATATATCGCTTAATCTAGGAAATATCCGATATTCTACAATTTTGACTATATTGGGAATTAAATAAATATAAGATTTTTATGATATTCATATAATTATTAAATTAATAATTATATTGAACAATTATCAAATTAGAGTTTGAGTCTATTTAGAATTATGAATTCTAAATTAGATAGAAACGAATGAAGTGGAAATTAATGAACTAAACCTATAAATAAAAGGCCACATCTCACAATTGAAAAAGATGAGCCGATCCTCTAGATTTTGAAAAGAGTTTTCTTTGACCGCAAAATAACAAAACAATTTCGGTCTCCTCACTGTTTCAACCAAATTCCAAATTGCAAAAGTCATTTCAGTTAATTGATTTGAAAAAGCATTTGTCAATCTATTTTTTTTTTTAGAACCATTTGTCAATCTATTCAATTGAAAAAGTAAACTGTTTTCTTGGCCAACTTGATTGAATTTTTTTTTTTTTTTTCAGATTTACGGCCTGCACCATTTTTTCCTTGAGACCGATCGTGATGTTTTCAAAGTGATATTTTATGGTTTAGATTTAAGCCTAAATCAATTCATCTCATATTCAGTTAACCCAATCATACGATCTTATGAGTTGAGTGAATCGTGGAAAAATTAAAGTTAGGAACTTAGAACTATTATTTGGGTGCCCACACACTGCTTTTAGTAGGGAGGATCGAATTGGAAGATCGTGGTGTCTACGAGCTTTGGGGATTCAAAAGAATGACGGCGAAAAAGCGAAGAACAAGAAAATCGTCGAAAGAGATAAATATTCTTTTCTTCCTTTAGTTGGAATAAATGTAATAAGCATGATCTTGTGTTCTTATATGTAAAAATCGATTTTTGAAATCCCTCGCTTTCACTTTCATTCAATTTGATTGAAAACCTGGATCTTATTTGACCCATATTAGATCCAGGACCCGAATAATTTCCAACAATTACATGACAAATGCAATAAGTAACCTAATCACAAAATCCATTACCTAATAATAAATTGAGTATGAGAGGCAAAGGTGATCCAATGACAAATATAATATAGAGTGGTTTTGTTTTTAGCTTTTTGGCCAATTGAAAATCTTTTTTAGCTATTTTTTTCAAACACGTCTTTTTTATCTATTTTGGGATGCGAAATGATATAGCTGCCCTTTAGTAGTTTTACAACCCATTTTTTGAGTCACAACATAAACAAACACTAGAAAAACACACAATGACCCCCCAAAAATTCGGAACCGGCGATTTGGACGATGGCGACCGAATCGACGGCGGCGACCGCATCGACCTCTATAGTTTTTTTGTTAATTTCATGTTTTTTTTATTTATTTAGTCTGTAGTTGTTTTAGGTTAGGATTTTTTGTAGTTTTTATAGAAATTCTAGGATTTTATATGGATTTGGTGTTGGTGGGTGAGCTTGGGATGTTGTTAATGACGGAAAGTGGCTTGGGGAAGAAGACGATGTATTCCTGTAATCGCAATCCACAAGTAACTCGATTACATGTAACTCGAAATCGAGTTACTTGTAATACAATAAATAGTAGGCGTCAGTCAAACCAGCAATAACTCGATATCGAGTTACTGTTCAATCTTCTCTCACTTATTATAACAAGTTATTTTGTTTTTCTCAAAAAAAACTTTGAATTCACATAACTTTTTCGTTTTAAATCTGTTTTGCATGTATAATATATCAAATTAATCCTCTTTTCGATATCTATAATTCAACACCCATATTGCAGATTTAAAAATAAAAATACATGTTCGATTTTTTAAAAAAGTTTGAAAGAAAGAGTAAGAGGATACATAGAGATAAGTGAAAAGAGAGAGAAATAATCCAGATATCAAATAAATATGCTAGAAGGGTATGAATGTCATTTTATACTCCAAAATGGCTAAAAAAAATGTATCTACAAAAGGTGGTTATTTTTCATCTTTACATTTTGTAAATGGTTATTTTGTACCATTTCCATTATAATAAACAAAAACCTTGACATTCTCAAAGAAGAAATCTATTTCACGCCTTATCCAATTTAAGTATTTAACTTAAAATATCAAATCACTAACATTCTAAAGACAATAACTGCTTCAAACCCCAAGTTGATGCAGACCATTTGAAAATTGACAATATTACAAGTCGTACAATATAATGTCAATTCTACTATTCTAGTCTCTGTTATAAAAATCCTCGCCTAGCTTTGATTAGTCCCCGTCTAGCTAGACGCAGCCCTCTTGTCCGTCTATATTTTTCTTCCGATTAGGCCTTGCCTAACCCGTCAAGACTCGCTGGCGTTAGGCCCCGATCTACTGTACCCAACTAGCGCCTAACGCTTTTTACAACATTGATCCTGGTCATTGCATAATTTGCATTTGTGTGTTTATGCTCAAACCCACTATTCTAATAATCTCCACCTAGTCTCGATTAATCTCCACCTAGGCGCTAGGATCCCTTGTCTGCCTATATTTTTTTCCGGTGAGGCCCCATCTAACCCCGCCCAGACTCCTAGTCTTTCGCTTGCCTAGAGCTTAGTGCTTTTAGAACACCGCTCAAGCCTCAATGAACAATATATAAACACAAAGAAAAAAAATCATTCACATAACAAGCGTAACGACATGATCAAACGAGCTTCGAACAATCAATTTTAACTTGCGCATCGAATAACTTGATATATTTTTCAGCCTAGGGCTTTGATATACAATAAAAAAAAAAAAAAAAAACACTCATACAAAAGGCCAGTGTATTTGAACCATATGTTGACTAATTCCAATAATTCTTTTGTTGACAACTTTTTCTCTGTTTAAAATTATTGACGACTTGAATCGAGTAATTAAATTGATGATTCTAACGGTAATCTAAGCCACATATAGTAATATTAACTTGGGCAAAATCAACCTTGTGATTGACAAATTCATATGATTTAGTTTTAAAATCCTAAAATCCATTTGTTCTTTGACAAGTTCTTCTGTCATTCTATAATTTCTCTGCAACTAGAAATGAGACTTAAGAGATTTTTAGAGAAATGGTGATAACTATTAACTATGCCCACTTAAATGTTGAAAAAATGAACATTCCATTGATGTAAAGGGATAGAAACATTAACAAAGCAACATGATACGATAACACGAGCCCACCCGGGAGTTGCGAGAGAAACACAAACACGAACCTAGCATGTTTTTTTTTAATAAGTTGAGAGTACTGTTTGGAGGGGAGGGGATAAATTTCAGAGAAACTGAAAGATACCGGGTTCGAACCCCGGTCAGCACCCTTACATAAGGTGAGCGATACCACTTAAACTACAAGCTCGTGGTCACGAACATGACATGATCAAACACAATGTTATCAGTTTGTCTTAAAACATAGTTATCTTATATTTTACTTAGTTTTTTTTTTTTTATGTATTTCACCATAACCCGAAAATTGAATACAAAAATGATCCCGAATTGTCTCCCCTGCGCAAGTTAAAGAAATTCAAAGGAAACGTAATATGATTTCCCGTGTAGATGACCAAGTCGATTCCTTGGTGAAATTGTTGCTCATTAGTTTAGTAAATCTTGGACATCAGCTAGATGACCACGTTGTAACAACACAAGGGAAAAAACACCTATATAAACTGTTCAAAGAACCTGAACTAACATCACTCAACATAATCCAAATTTAGTTCTACATAACATATTTTGAGAGAAAAAAAAAAAAAAAAAGATGGGTTCAAAGCTTTTTCTCACCCTCATTTGCATACTTAATTTCCTTGTACCACAAACATTTGCAGCTGATACACCACATAAAAGCATGGAAACATACATAGTACAAGTTGAGGGACCTGATGAACAACTTTTCACCCAAATGGAAGATTTGGGAAGCTATTACAACTCATTTTTGCCAACAACAACAACAACAACAGACGACTCAAACGGCCGAGGCCGTATGATTTACTCATATCGCCACGTGTTCAAAGGTTTCGCGGCAAGGTTATCGCAGACGAAGCGAAAGCCATGGAAAACAAGGAGGGGTTCATATCGGCCCGCCCCGAGAGAGAATTGTCCCCGCACACAACGCATTCGCCAAACTTCTTGGGATTGAACAAAACACGGGATTCTGGCAAGAATCGAACTACGGTAAAGGCGTGATCATCGGAGTCCCGGACACGGAGTTTTCCCGAGCCACCCTTCGTTTAGCGATGAAGGAATGCCTCCTCCGCCTGCTAAATGGAAAGGAAAGTGCGAATTCAATTTCACCGCGTGTAATAACAAGATCATCGGTCTAGATACTTCGCTCGCTCGATGATAGCCCACTAGACGATGACGGCCATGGCACGCACGCGGCTAGCATTGCGCCGGAAGCTTTGTCAAAGGTGCAAATGTGTTTGGCAATGCTAACGGCACAAGTTTGTTGGGATTGCACCATTAGCCCACCTGGCTATTTACAAAGTGTGTTCAATTGAAAGTGATATATTGGCCGCCATGGATACGCGGTGGACGATGGAGTCGATATACTTTCTCTTTCACTTGGCGGATCATCTTTCAACTTCTACAACGATTTTATCGCCCTGGGAGCATTTATCGCGATGGAGAAGGGTATTTTGGTTAGTTGTTCCGCGGGGAATGGCGGTCCGCTTAACTTCTCTTTATCGAACGAAGCCCTTCGATCCTCACCGTTGGTGCTAAGATTATTGATGTAAAAATAAGAGCTACTGGTCGTCGTCTTTAGGAAACAACGAAACGTTCGATGGCGAGTCGACTTTTCAGCCAACCGATTTTCCACAAACTCTATTGCCTCTTGTTTATGCCGGCATGCTCAACACTAGTGATAGTGATATTCGGTTTTGCACCGTGGGATCGTTGAACAATACCGACGTACGAGGGAAGATAGTAGTGTGTGAGATAGGTGGTTTTATTACAAGAATTGCTAAAGGAAAGAAGAAAGGATCTTTGGTGGTGCCGGCATGATCATCGTAAACCCGCGCCGCACGGAAACGTTACTCTCTCCGACTCTCACGCCCTTCCCACAACACATCGTTACGCCGATGGATTAAAGATCAAGATTTATATCAACTCAACATCCAACCGTGGGCCACAATTCTTTTCAAGCGAATCGTCATCGGGCATACCGCGGCGCCCGCCGCATTTTCCTCCAGAGGACCTAACACGCAAGTCGTGGCATTCAAAACCCGACATTTTAGGCCCTGGCGCCAACATTCTCGCGGCGTGGCCTGTCTCGGTGGAAAACAACACGGACACGAATTCGACATTCAACGTTATTTCTGGTACCTCAATGTCCTGTCCCCACCTCAGTGGTGTAGCGGCATTGCTAAAAAGCGCGCATCCTAATTGGTCTCCGGCTGCTATCAAATCAGCAATCATGACGACAGCCGATGTTGTGAATCTCGCGCGAAATCCGATCGAGGACGAAAGGTATTGATGGAGATATTGGTAAAGATATGATATCGTGTTTTATTATCTTTAAGTATTTTATAATATCTTATATTTTTAGAAAGTGATTTATGTGTTTAGAATTCTTCTATTTTAGTTTATCTTTAATGTTTCCTTAGTCAAGTTAGGGGGTCAAGTTAGGAGTTTTATGTGGTAGGATTCTAATCCTATAAATAATTGCTATTTCATTATTATTATGGAGGTTGAATTTTGATTAAGAAATAAAAACGAGGGTTTTCTCTCAATTATTGTCTCTCTTACTGCCTGCATCAGGTATCTTCCGGCCAACGTATTCGCCACCGGTTCAGGCCATGTGAACCCATCAAAAGCAAACGATCCAGGACTCGTCTATGATATCCTTCCCACTGACTATACTCCTTATTTGTGCGGTTCGAACTACACGAACCGACAAGTTGGCTCGTTTTTGCGACGCAGGGTGAATTGTTCGGAGGAGTCGAGCATACTTGAAGGCCAGCTCAACTACCCTTCATTTGCTGTCACTTTTGGCAGATTTCAGCCGACTACTCAGACGTACAACAGAACGGTAACAAATGTCGGTGATCCTAGCTCGTCTTACGCTGTTGAGATCGTCCCACCACCTGGGATTGATGTGATTGTTGAGCCCTCTAAACTCGATTTCGTCGAGGTAAACCAGAAACTGCAGTATCAAGTGACTTTCAGCAGACCAAACTCTACAACAAACATTGGATATGTTCAAGGTCACATCACATGGAACTCCTCAAAGCACTCTGTCAGAAGTCCTATTGCTGTTACATTGCAGATGATGTAATTCTACCATAATATGTCACTTGGAACACTTTCCATTTTCAGAAAATAAGGAAACATTTGTCACTGTCCTCGAATATATGGAAACATTCACTCCTAGTTGGATAGAAAACGAGGGATAGTTCAGTTGTGTTTCGGGTATACTAATCCCATGGCACGCCTGGTAATAACCGCAATCTCCTTCTCGGTATAGCCTAAACCACACAAATACGCGATATCAGGAGTAATATCATAAACTAGGCCCGGATCAAGTGCCATTGGTGGATTAACATGGCCTGCACCAATAGCAAATACGTCAACCGAGAGAAGCCTCTCGTCATCAATGAGGCTGCCGTTGAGATTGATTTGATTGGTCGAAGTCATAAGCGTGGACTTGATTGCGGCAGGGGACCAATCAGGATGTGCGCTTTTGACCAATGTCGCGATGCCACTGAGGTGAGGGCAAGAGATTGAGGTTCCGGAGGCCATATTGAAATTCGCATTCGTTTTGCCGTTTGTTTTGTTGTCCACGGACATGTGCCACACTGCAAGAATGCTGACACCAGGGTCGATAATGTCGGGCTTCAAGATCCCTATAGTCGCCAAACTTGGGCCTCTTGAGGAGAACGATGCAACCATTGGAGCATTTTTTGTGCCAATTATTGTCCCTTTGAATACTATGGTTGCTGTAGGTGTAGACGTTGAGTTTACATAGGCTATGATCTTTTGTCCAGCTGCATGACTGACATGTGCCGCTGGAATTACGTGCGCGTCGGCTATAACGTTGTACCCTCCCACCGCATCGTTTGCCAGGATCATGGCTACACCACCGTCATCCTTCACCGCTTGGTCTTTGCCTATGCGGGCAAAATTGCAAAATTGGTCCTGTAATTATAAGGCGTGCGAAAGGTCGTAAAAATCACATTTTGCAAAAAAGTCATGTAACTATAGCAAACTCTTGTGTTTGGTCCAGCAAAATGCACGGTTAGCAAAATAGTCCTGTAACTATATGGAAATCTCAATTTTGGTACTAATTTCACCGAATTTCAGTCACGTGAGTGGCACATGTAGTTCCTAATTACCAGTTAAATTATGACCAAAATTGAGATTTTCATACAGTTACAAGACTATTTTGTAAAACGTGCATTTTGCAGACCAAAATTGAGACGTTTATATAGTTATGGGACCTTTTGCAAAACGAGATTTAATTTACAGGACCATTTTGCTATTGGTCTATAGTTAAAGGACTAATTTTGTAATTTGTCGTCTTGGCGCGAAACGCCTCCGCCTTTTTCACATAAAACCACCTTCCTTGACGCCAATGCCATTCACCAACGCTCCGGGCCCGCAAAAGCCCGCCGTTTGATTACCATTCTTAGAAGGGTCAATATATCACTTTCACCACAGTTATCCCTTAAATTTAAACACAGTCAAAACTCAGGGCTTTTTTGTAAGTTTCAAAAACCACTTGATTCTTTTTGTAATTAGCCCAAACCTTGGGGGGGGGGGCTTTTTGTAATTATCCCTAACTAATAATTAAGCCTTTCTGCAATCTACTACATGCCCAGTTGTTCAATAGTGTTTTTCTATCACAATAAGTACTTTTATGAATACCAAGATAAACATTTTCAGAGCACAAATGGATTAAAAATTGGCACAAAAAAAAAAAAAACATAAACAAGAAAGCCCATGGTGTAATCAAGTCAATACATGAGAATAGACTAGGATTCATCCAAAAAAAAAAAAGCAAAGGTAAACTTGTAATCCTTACTGCTGGCATCGTTTGAGCGCTTAAGTTTCTGTCCAGTGAACCGACCCGTTTGTTTTCGGTTCATAACCCTGACCCATATCCATCGGAAAACCCACAAGACACTTTAAACTCTTCTTGAAAATGAAAACTGTCGAGCAGTCACAAAATAAACAAATTACTTTCCCTCAATATCCTTCCAACTTTCTATTATTCCTTGGAAGTAGAGCTGGCAATGAACCGGCCCGGCCTTAGCCCATTGGGCTTTTGAAAAAAACTCAAACCAGGAATTTGTTGGACCGCATAAATTATTGGCGTAATCCAGCTCATATATGTACTTTGTGTAGAAAAATGTCGGGCCAACCCCTGTCTATTGAGCCATTTTTGGCCCGATTTTTTTGGGTCTAAAAATATGGCCCAGTCCAGCCAAAACCTCAGGTCGGACTTCATTTTGCCACCTCTACTTGGTAGAGGTGGCTAAATAGAACTAAAATCGTGTTTCAAATTAGAACATGAATTGTAGTCAAAGGTTTCGGGAATCTTTGACCGGAATTCGGTTCCAAAATCGGGACCGCAGACTGTGGTGTGGGTTTTCGATTATGGTTCCTCTCAAAACTATAAGTAGTTTTATATTCGTGAAACATGCATGAGACACGTATTAAACCAAATGTTGTAAGCGAGTTATGTGACTTTGATTCTTCTATACTCTAAGATATAAATAGCAATTTTATATTATTATTAATATTAAATTCAAAACTTAATATTATTATGAATATTAAGTTCAAGCATTTTCTTTTTTTTTTTTTTGGTAATTTTTTAAAAAAATCAAAAGATTATCAACAATAACAACAACAACTACTACTACTAAGTCTTATCCCACCACGTGGGTCGACTATATGGATCATATCACGCCATCATTTACTAAATAAAAAAAAAAAAAAAAAAAAAGATGTTTACGGTTATATGGGAACCGTAACCATGTAGGAATCTGTTGAACCGAACCATGAGGCCTGCATGAGCTAGACATGTAACATTGGAGGGATGGCTAAGTAATTTTTGGGGGGCTAAATCAATAAAATAAAATATTTAGTACTAAAAAGTAATATTTTAAAATAAAATATACATAAAAACAATTGATTTTCAAAAAATTGGGGGCTTAGGGAAGATACGCCCCAGCATGAGGCAAAGGTTCAAGTTTCGGTTCCTTCCATACGGTTCTGGTTCCGGTTATGGTTCTTCATTTGGGAGGAACCGCAACTGGCGGTTCCGGAACTGTGACCATCCCTACTCCTTGGATCTTATTACAGATTTATCCCTCACATCGATATTTTTATCTTTAAATTTTAGTTACAAGTATTTACTTGTAAAATTGTTCTAAAAGTGCACATGACTTGCATATTACACAGACTTCATTAGGCTAACACAGAGAATTTGAAAGCTGATTAAAATTAATGTCTTGATAATGAAGAGTCACGGTACTTGATGCCTGATGGGTCTTCATGTACTTCTTTATGGTATTAATGGGCTTAATTTATAATATATTATTATCCAAATTAACTAAATAGCAGTCAATTCCAATAATATTAATTTTATTGGATCGTTAATTTAACTTTTGGCCCACAATCCAAATATTACAACAGAACTTGGACTTTTTGGGCCAATATGAATCATAATACATCATTCAATATTATATTTTTTTACGAATGTAGTAACATCACAACAGGGAACAGAATATTATTTTACGAATTACTCAAATACATTCAATAGACTGTTTTTACGAATTTTTTTAAGTTTTAATTTCTTCAATTAACACATATCTAATTAGGTTTTTTGATCTCCATCTCGAATTTATTTGTTTTAGACTAAGTGATTACGTGATCTCGTTGCAAAGATGATTCAAATCATGAAAAACTTATTCTTGTCACAGTAATAACTTTTCTAAACTTAATAGAAGGGTAAAAATCGAATCAAGCTACTCGACACTTGCTTGACCCAATTAGTAAACAAAATTACATGACATGCGTAATAATATTAAGTTACTTGAGTTTGATTCATATTCAACTCGACTAAAGTTCAATTCAATTAAAACTCGTTTAACTAGTTCGATATGAAACTCAAATCAATCTTAAAGGATTTGCTTTGCAGTCCATTCGAAAGTTTTGCAATCTGCAAATTCAGAAAACTAAAATGAAATAAATATTAGTTCAGAAATCTGAGTCAATTACATGACAAATGCAATAAGTGACATAATCACAAAATTCCTTACCTAATAATAAATTTGAGTATGAGAGGCAAAGGTAATCTAATGACAAATATAATAAACAAAAACCTTGACATTCTCAAAGAAGCAATCTATTTCATGCCTTATCCAATTTAACTTAAAATATCCAATCACAAACATTCTAAAGACAATAACTGCTTCAAAGTACCCCACCAAAGGTTGATGGAACCATTTGAAAATTGACAATATTATAAGTCGTACAATATAATTAGGTCAACTGTACTATCCTAGTCCTTGCATAATTTGCATTTAACTGTTTCTAAAATTCTCCACCTACCTCGATTAATCTCCATCCCAGGAGGCGCCAGCCCCTTGTCATAATTTTATAATTTTTTTCGGTTAGGCCCTACCTAGCGCTTGTTAGAACACGCTCAATCCTCAATGAATGACATATAAACGCAAGAGAAAAAAAAATCATTCACATAGCAAGCGCAACGACATGATCAAACGAGCTTTTGACGATCAATTTTAACTTGATCATCGAATAACTTGATATATTTTTCAGCTTACCCACATATAATAATCTTAACAATTTGTTCCTCAACTTGGGCAAGATCAACCTGTTAATTCCTTGACTCAGAAAATGTAATTGACAAATTCATATGAATTTAGTTGTAAAATCCATTTTCTTTGACAAGTTCTGCTGCCTTTCTATCAAATAATTTATCTGCATTTAGAAATGAGACTATATCCACATATTTTCCTTGCATCAGACAGTCATAGAGAAATGGTCATAATTATGCCGACTTAAAATGTTCAAAAAAATACACAATCCATTTGTTCTAAAGGGATAGAATAACCTTACAAAGCTATGTCAACGTAGATACTACTTAGTTTTTGTTAACATTGTTATCAAAATCATTACATAAATTTATAAGAGGCAATCCCGACACGATTACACGACACGACAACACGACACGAGCCCGACTTGAAGTTAGTGAGAGAAACTCAAACACTACTAACACGAATTTGATATGATCATACCAGTTTGTCTTAAATATAAGGGATAATTACATAAGACACCCTAAGGTTTGGGCTAATTACGTAAAAACCCCGAGATTTTTGAAAAATACAAAAACCCTTAAGGTTTGATTCCACTTAGATCTTCCCTTGATAAGCAAAAACATTTCAAAAACCACCTTGATATTTGTAGAAATATTACAATTAACCCCTTAAATTTATGACAAAATCAAACATGAAGGGCTTTTTGTAATTTTGAAACATCTTCGGATTTTTTTGTAATTAGGCCAAACCTTGGGGATGTTTTTGTAATTATTCCTAAATATAATTATATCAGAGTTTTACTTATAACCCGAATACTGAACACAAAAATGACCCGAATTGTCACCCTTACATAAATTAAAGCATAAGTAACTCATAGGAAACTTAATATGATTTTCCCACATAGATGACCAAGTCGATTCCTTGTTGAAATTGTTGCACATTAGTTTAGTAAATCTTAGACATCAAATTGAAGACCAAGTTGTAACAACACAAGGGAAAAAACACCTATATAAACTGTTCAAAGAACCTGAACTAACATCACTCTAACATAATCCATATTTAGTTCTACAACACTTATATTTTGAGAGGAAAAAAAAAAAGATGGGTTCCAAGCTTTTTCTCACCCTCATTTGCATACTTAATTTACTTGTACCACAAACATTTGCAGCTGATACACCACATAAAAGCATGGAAACATATATAGTACAAGTTGAGGGACCTGATGGACAACTTTTCACAGAAATGGAAGATTTGGGAAGCTATTACAGCTCATTTCTGCCAACAACAACAACAACAACAGACGACTCAAACGGCCGAGGCCGTATGATTTACTCATATCGCCATGTGTTCAAAGGTTTCGCTGCAAGGTTATCAGCAGACGAAGCGAAAGCCATGGAAAACAAGGAGGGGTTCATATCGGCCCGTTCCGAGAGAGAATTGTTCCTGCACACAACGCATTCACCGAACTTCTTGGGATTGAACCAAAACACTGGATTCTGGCAAGAATCGAACTACGGTAAAGGCGTGATCATCGGAGTCCTGGACACGGGAGTTTTCCCGAGCCACCCTTCGTTTAGCGACGAAGGAATGCCTCCTCCGCCTGCTAAATGGAAAGGAAAGTGTGAATTCAATCTCACCGCGTGTAACAACAAGATCATCGGTGCTAGATACTTTAATTCATTCGACGATAGCCCACTAGACGATAACGGCCATGGCACGCACACGGCTAGCACTGCTGCTGGGAACTTTGTCAAAGGTGCAAATGTGTTTGGCAATGCTAATGGCACAGCTGTTGGGATTGCACCATTAGCCCATCTGGCTATTTACAAAGTATGTTCACTTTTCTGTTCTGAAAGTGATATATTGGCCGCCATGGATACCGCGGTGGACGATGGAGTCGATATACTATCTCTTTCACTCGGTGGATCCTCGTTCAACTTTTACAACGATTTTATCGCGCTAGGAGCGTTTAGCGCGATGGAGAAGGGTATTTTGGTTAGCTGCTCAGCCGGGAATAGCGGTCCGTTTAACTTTTCTTTATCGAACGAAGCACCTTGGATGCTCACTGTTGGGGCTAGTACTATTGACAGAAAAATAAGAGCCACGGCCATGCTGGGAAACAACGAAACATTCGATGGCGAGTCGACTTTTCAGCCAACCAATTTTCCACAAACTCTGTTGCCTCTTGTTTACGCTGGCATGCTCAACACTAGTGATAGTACTATTCGGTTTTGCACCGCGGGATCGTTGAACAATACCGACGTACGAGGGAAGATAGTAGTGTGTGAGATAGGTGGTTTTATTACAAGAATTGCTAAAGGGAGAGCAGTAAAGGATGCCGGTGGCGCCGGCATGATCATTGTAAACCCTGCATCGTACGGAAACCTTACTCTTTCCGACTCTCACGTCCTTCCAGCAACACACGTCGGTTATGCCGATGGAATAAAGATCAAGACTTATATCAACTCGACATCCAATCCTGTGGCCACAATTCTTTTCAAAGGAACTGTCATTGGCGATGACCGTGCGCCGGTCGTCGCTGCGTTTTCCTCCAGAGGACCTAACTGGGCGAGCCGTGGCATTCTGAAACCCGACATTTTAGGCCCTGGAGTCAACATTCTCGCGGCATGGCCAGTCTCGGTCGAAAACAACACAAACACAAATTCCACATTCAACATCATTTCTGGTACCTCAATGTCCTGTCCGCACCTCAGTGGTGTAGCGGCATTGCTCAAAAGCGCGCACCCTGATTGGTCTCCGGCTGCTATCAAATCAGCAATCATGACGACAGCCGATGTTGTGAATCTCGCGCGAAATCCGATCGAGGACGAAAGGTATCTTCCGGCCAACGTATTTGCCGCCGGTTCAGGCCATGTGAACCCGTCAAAAGCAAACGATCCAGGGCTCGTATACGATATCCTTCCCACCGACTACACTCCTTATTTGTGCGGTCTGAACTACACGAATCGACAAGTCGGCTCGTTTTTGCAACGCAGGGTGAACTGTTCGGAAGAGTCGAGCATACTTGAAGGCCAGCTCAACTACCCTTCATTTGCTGTCACTTTCGGCAGATTTCAGCCGACTACTCAAACATACAACAGAACGGTAACGAACGTTGGCGAGCCTAGCTCGTCGTACGTTGTTGAGATCGTCCCACCACCTGGGATTGATGTGGTTGTTGAGCCATCTAAACTCGATTTCGTCGAGGTGAACCAGAAACTGCAGTATCAAGTGACTTTCAGCAGACCAAACTCTACAACAAACATTGGATATGTTCAAGGTCACATCAAATGGAACTCCTCCAAGCACTCTGTTAGAAGTCCTATTGCTGTTACATTGCAGATGATGTAGTTCTACCACAATATGTCATCTGTTTTCTAATTCTGTAAGAAGCTGTTGTGGATTGATTGATGTTAATAATGGTGATTAGTGTAGACAACCTGGAACATTGTCATTGTTTTTTATTTTTTTGACTGGTTTATTCTTCTGTTGTATATGCAAATTGATAAAATAAATTTTATTCTGTTTAGACCTGAGTTTTCATACTTTTTTGTTGTGAGATTTGGCAGATGGCTCAATGGCTCATGTGCCTAGGTTTATGCCCTGTTTTGGGCTTTATTAAATCAAGAAAACCACTTGCAGAATACCTTGATTATGATTGATATTCTGACTTAGCACATTCTGTATAAAGCCAATTGATCAGGAAACACATTTCCATCCAACTCCTCTACATGGAAATTTTCAGTGTTAAATAAAGGCACATTCCGTGTAATCCTTGTATTACTGCAAAAACAATCAAAGTGCAAGAATTTATAGCATACTTCAACAGATCAAATTTATAGCATGTCCTCAGGGAAATCAAGAAATAGGAAACTATGCAATGCCAATGACTAAATCCAAATAATTATGAAAATTAAGAGATCAAACATTTATAATTTGCTGTATTTTCTACATGGACCCTGCCTAAATTTCTACCCACAATCATTTAAGTCTTGATAATACTTCTTTTTACTCATTTGATGAACTCTTGGAGGTCAGTGGTTGAAAAGTAGCCCTATTCAAAAAGAAAGGAGACAAAATTTACATTGACAAAGACAATTTTGGAAGAAAAATGGAATATGACAATAAAAGATTTAAAACAAATAAGTCAAATTAGGGTTTTATCATTCATTGTCAACAATCTCCAGTTTGATTACTCCACCCTTTGGTCACAAAATTTACAGTGACGAAACCCTAATCGGAAACCCATCGTCAACCACCAGCCATGGCGGCGGCCGCCGATGAACATCAGCCCTCAGAGACGCCGCCCCTGCTTCTAGTCCACCGCCTACCCAGATTCAAGCTCTCCTTTTTCCCCTTCCTCCAAACCGAATACACCGTCCTCGACCCGCTCGCCGACCCACCCGACCCGTCGTTCCCGGACCTATCCAAGTCCGCGCGTATCATGCTCTGCGTCGGGCCCACGCCCGTCGGCTCCGATGAGCTCGACAGGTACCCCGCCGTCGAGTGCGTGGTCGGATCCAGCGCGGGCCTCAACCACATCGACCTCGCCGCCTGCCGCCGCCGTGGCGTCCGCGTGACCAGCGCCGGCGACGCCTTCTCTGATGACGTGGCGGATTATGCTGTCGGGCTTGCCATCGATGTCCTGAGACGGGTCTCCGCCGCTGATCGGTTTGTTCGGGCCGGGTCATGGCCCGTCCAGAAAGAATACCTTCTGGGGTCAAAGGTGAGCCTCCGTGTTATTTGTTAATTGATTATTATTTGTTTGGTGAAATCTATTATTACTTGTTAATTGATTTATTATTCCTCGTGGATAATTACCTAAACTACCCTAAGATTTAGGCTAATTAGAAAAAACATCATTTATTTTTCAAAATTACACATATCCCTTGAGTTTGTATTAACTTAGTAATTATGTAAGCCAAAAACAAATGTGAGGAGCATATTTGTAATTTTAAGATAATTAAGTCTTTTTGTAATTTGACTAAACTTAAAGGATAATTTTTGTAATTAAGTTATTTATCATAATGGCCATATGACCTACAATGTTTTATGGAACAGAATGTTGCGCGACTAAATATGAACACAAACGGAAAAGGAAGGTAGCAGAAATGATAATGTTAAGGTGGATGTGCAGATACACTATCTAATAAGATATGAACACATTAGGAAAAGAAAAAGTGGGAATAACACCTATGTTGTGTGGAAGGTAGAATCACTCACCCAAATTAAAAAAGACATAGGAGACTTAAAAAGACTTGGGGAGAATCTATTTAAAAATACATGTTATATCTAAATAAATGAAAATATGGTTTTTGATCGTCTGTACACAATGGCATGATATGATCCATACAGTGACCTTACATAATGGGATATGATAGTTTTTCGTTGTTATAAGCTATTTCTCATAATATCCGGTCAAGCATATCCAATTGAATCCGATTCTAACTGAATCCAACTTGATTATTGAATTGAGTGGAAATTTGGTCTAGTGAACTAAAAGTTAAATAAACAATGGTTGCATTGCAAGTACTAATATTTCATATATAATGTGCTACTAATGGTGCAATTAATAGCAAAATTCATATTATATATTAACATTGATTTCTACTTTTATTAATAACTTCAGGTGAGTGGAAAAAGAGTAGGGATTGTGGGACTTGGGAGCATTGGCTCAAGGGTTGCCAAAAGGTTTGAGGCATTTGGATGCACCATTGCTTACAACTCAAGAAGCATGAAATCTCATGTTTCATATACTTACTATGCCAATGTTGTTGATCTTGCATCAAACACCGATATACTGATCGTTTGTTGCGCATTGACAAACGAAACGTACCATGTAATAAACAATGATGTCATGACAGCGCTAGGAAAGACGGGTATAATCGTTAACGTTGGACGTGGGGCGCTTATTGATGAGAAGGAATTGGTTGAGTTCTTGGTGAGAGGCGAGCTCGGTGGTGCTGGTCTCGATGTTTTTGAGCACGAACCTCATGTCCCGAAAGAGTTGTTGACGTTGGATAGTGTCGTCTTGTCTCCACATAAAGCCGTTTTTACACCGGAGTCTTTTGCCGCACTTGAGAAGGTGGTTCTTGGCAACATACAAGCTTTCTTCTCAAATGAACCATTATTGACAGAAATTTAGCTTGATTGACTGCATTTGTCCTCACTCCATATATTGAACTATGGATCAAGTTATCTATGCAGAAAATCAAGCTTTCTTGATGTATGCTCAACTACATACATATGAAATAAATTATATTTGAGTTTATGAATTGAATTATGTTTATTAGTTCATGCCTACAGTTATCAACTCAGTTTGTGTAGCTGAACACATCCCCATTTTAAGGATAATTACAAAAACTACCCCAAGGTTTGGGGTAGGCCTGACCAAACGGAACTAGAATCGGAAGAGGAACCGGAACCGGAAATTCCCAATTCTGAACCGCGAAGGAACCGACCTCTATCGGTTCCGGTTCCTCCTTTGGAAGAACCGTGGAACCGGCAGTTCCACGGTTCATTCACGATTGAACCGCACTTTGTTCCACGATTGCTTCAATAAGCGCATTCCACGTTCGAATCGTAGAACCGCCAAATGACTAATATATCTTTTGAATTTTTTTTAATATAATTATATCATGTTGCCATTTTTTTTATTTTTTAAAAAATGACCGTTGCGCCAACGGTACAATTTGAGAGGCCTTCATACTTTGGCCTTGAAATTGGCCATTTGGCCTTGGAATTGGGGCTGCACCAATTTTCTAATTTTTTTTTAATTTTTTTGTTTTATTTTTCTATAAATACCCCTCCCCTAATTCATTTTTTCACACCAATCTCTCAATTTCTCTCTAATTTCTCTCACATTTCACTCTTGTTATTTAAGGCTAAGAAATTTCTCTCAATCTCTCTCTAATCTCTAAGTCATTTGTCTATAACTTATTATTTGAAATTTTCTTCTTTTAAATTCTATAAATTACTTTCAAAAATATTACTTATATTAAATATTGAATTATCTATTTGATTTGTAGTTTTATACTTCAATTCTTGTATCTATAAATTATATATATATATATATATATATATATTGAAATGGTGTAAATATTTTCAAACTATCCCAGAACTTTATTTAATTGCTTTTGTATTAGATCCAAATGTAAATTAGATTTATTAGAAGATTTGTTAAATGTATATTATGATGCTTTATATCTGGATACTGATTGTTCGCCTTTATTTTTAGCTCACCACAAGTGTATGGTGTACGTTATAGAAAATGGTAGCAAGGTCGTATCCACGGAGACTAATAAATTTATGTACTAAGTATTGAACTAAGATAGCTTTATTTTTATTTAGACGATCGTAATTTAATGATTGTAGTTGTGAGATTAAGACAAGTTAGACTACTAAAACACAAAATTAAGATAACACAATTGATAGAAGTATCAAGAATGTGAAATGGATTTCCGAGTTAAGGTTTCAATTAAAATCCCTCTTGTTGTCCGATTTAATCCAAGCCAAGTTATTATCAATATTCATATAAGACGATCACAAAATATTTTATCCTCCCTCTCGAGATGCATATAAAACGTAGATTGAAGTACTTATGTTAGCATCTCTACTCAACATGAAGTATTCAACTCCCAAAAGTCCAAAAAATCAACATCCTCACAAATATTTACAAACCTCTCGATTCATGCAAATATTTGTGTCAAGTACTCAAGATCTAATATTGAAACTCATCTCTCGAATTATGAATTAATATATCAAACAAGTTAAATCATTGATCAAGTGATAAAACAAGAATAAGCTCAAAGTACTCAAATAGGCTTCAAGATAATAACTTCAACTAAGATTAAAACATCCAACAAGAGTTCATTAATCTACTTCTAAAACCCGGAAATCTAAAGAGTTTAGCTACACATGTTTTCTAAACAAATCATAGACAAATTATTCAAAACCATGATAAACTAAAATGAAAGATTAAAACTACAAGAGAAGCAAGAAAAACTTATGAAAGTCGAAAATCTCTCGATATATCTCCGTTCCTTAAGCTCCGATGCAACCCGATTGTCTCCTTGATGTCTTCTTCCAAGAATAGACCTTTGTCTTGTGTTGTAGATCCCAAAATGTCAGAATCTCCTGGTGTGCGCCCCCAAAAGTGCTTATATACCCCCTCCAAGTCTAGGTCATTTTGTTGTCAAAATATTGCAAGATAGCCCGAGGATGCACGGGCCGTGCGTGGACGCACGGGTTACCCATGCGTCATGCCGTAGGCAATTTCTCTTTTCACCAACCAGCGCACGGGTGCGCATTGCCGTAAGAGGTATCCAATTCTTCAGTGGCGCACGGGTGGTGCGTGTACGCACCGGCTACCCGTGCGCATTACATTACGCACCTTCAGCTTCTTCTTTCCCGGGGGTGCACGGGTGGTGCTGCGCGCGCCCTACCCGTGCGTCTTCTATTTTTCACCATTTGTGGTATTTTTTCTCCGCAATGCTCGTATTTGTCTCCAAATTACTTCAAACATCATTAAATCCCTACAAAACGAGCAAAGCATAATATCTTTTCCACAAAGAGCGAATATGAACCATTTCACATGAGTTTATGCACGTTTAATCGCCATTTTAGCCATAAATACGCCCCAAAATACATGCAAAACTCACACCTATCACTGATCCAAGTCCAGATAAACCTAGTGTTAGACTAATTTTACTTCAAGTTAGACAAGGACTAAATGAACTTTATAATGAATATAGTTTAAAATTTAAGGGAGAAACGAGTCAACAAGAAATACAACCTACATCTAGTACTTCAACCTAGGTTTAAAGAAATTTAACATAGACAACGCTTAGTTAGGAAAAAAAGTAAACGACCACGGAGTTCCTCAACTTCTAACATAGAACTTGAGAATTATTACACTACAAGTTTTGAATTTAGTGAATCGGATAATGATGATTTGGACATATTGCGGTGGTGGTCACAAAAAAGCCAAAATTATCCAATCCTTTCAATCATAGCCAAGGAGATTTTAGCATGTCCCGCTTTCAATCGTGGCAAGAGAGCAAGCTTTTAGCTCCGGTGGGAACATGTTGGACGAGCAAAGGTCGTGTTTGCATCCCGACAACTTAGAAGCTCAATGTTTGTTGGCGATTGGACTAGAACGGAAAAACGAATACAAGGAATGGAAGCTCAATTAGATCTCAATGATGACTTTGACCTGCCGGAAGGAACAACGTCCACGGGCCGGACGGAAAATGGGAGTGATTGAGCCACGCCACTCCCAAAAGGTAATAAGGGTAAAAGGTAAGTGAACTACGTGGGCTTTGATTCCTCTATACCCTAAGAGGATACGTAGCGACTTAATATTAATTATTAATATTAAGTTCAAGCCCATTTTTATTTTATTTTCTTTTTGTTCTATTTAATTTAAAGTCTTCCAATAATCTAAGATAATATTCTAAATTAGGTATTGAATTATATAATGTTATACTAAACAAAAAAAATTAAAAAAAAAAAGCGGCCCACGGTTCCGAATCAGAAATGGAACCGGTTGCCCGGTTCTGATTCGGTTCCGGGAACCTAACCAGCGATTCCGAACCGTCTTGGCACCGTTCAAGGTTCAAGGTTAGGCCCGATTCCATTATTATTTGGCGGAACCGCGGTTCGAACCGTGGGATGTGCCTAGTTTGGGGTAATTACAAAATAAAACCAGAAAAGTTTTAAAATTAGAAATATCCCCGTTAGGTTTGATTCTATCTTAAACAGTTAAATGTAAGGGGGTAACTATAATATTTTTACAAATGGACAATCATTGTTTGGAATATTTTTGTTTATGAAAGGGGCAAAGTGATACACAATCAAACCTCAAGGGGATTCCTATCATTTTCAAAAACTTTATTTTTGTTATTAGCTCAAGGGATAATTACCGAAAACTCCCTGAGGTTCGTGACAATTACAAAAAAACAGAGATTTTTGAAAATCACAAAGTACCTCTTGAGATTGATTCGTCTTATATTTCCCCCTTTATAAGCAAAAATATTTCAAAAACCACCCTCATATTTTAGAAATATTACAGATATCCCCTTAAATTTAACACATAATCAAACTTGAGGGGACTTTTTGTAATTTAAAAATATCTCTGGGTTTTTCTGGAACTAACCCAAACCTCAAGTGGTCTTTTGTAATTATCCCTAGCTCAAACCTTGAGGTAGTTTTTTGCAAATATCCCTTCCCATTTAATGTGAAGTATTTGAAACGAGAAATGTAAAGCGGCCTCTTATTTGGGCTATGGACTCTACTCATTTTTGCTGCTACTTTTGATTGAAATTTGATGAACATTAGTAGAAATATTCCCATTTGAAATTGTTCCTCCAAATACCCTTTCAAAATCCAAATGATCTCATCCAAATGCAACCTGAGAGTTTAGGATCGAAGTCCGACCCTCTTGACCTTTAAGAGATAAGGGGTTGTGTTCGTATTGCAAAGAGCGCATGCTATATAGATCACGTAAAAGTCTTCCAAAATAAAACATTATCATACTTGAAAAAGTTGTTTGGCTGAGCTTATTAGCTCTTCAAAAGCGTTCAGTAAGTTTTTTTCAAAAGATCTTATAAGCTCCCAGAATAAGAGTGAGAAGCTACGGTATGGTAGATATAACCATACCGCACCAGAAATACATCACATAATACGCCATGGCAATCAAGACAAACAAAACAAAATAATGGTTTCTTAGAAACCAACAAAACAATTTTGCTACACAAAGGGAATAATATTTGCAGGTGAAAGAAGAAGTTAAAAGCAGAGAAGGAAATATACATGTTCTTATGTACAAGTTCAGAGTCACCCATTATGGGATCATATCATGAAGTACTACTAAATGATACAACAAGAATTAACCATCAATTCCAAGTTCGACGACTCAAAAAGTGTAGTTATCAAGAAGTTCAAAGCAAGGCCGCTTCGCGGAGAAATGAAATTTGCAGCTCATATTACAACACAAACTTGATCAACAATCTAATTAAAGCCTCCCCGTTCGGAAAAGGAAGCATTCATTCAAGAGATTGGCTGTAAGTCCTTTTCTTTGAACTGCTGGCCGATTGCCTGTTGTATATAATAATAGTAATAAAGTCACAAATCGTCTCCATTTTTTAGATAATTTGGGTCCTGCAAATAGAATGTGTCTTAACTTACGAATCATCAGAACGTTCTTTACTGGACGATGACTTCTGCAAGCTCGTGGATCGCCCAGCAGCCTGTGGAGTGTGGAATAAGCATAAATATCAAGTAGCTTAGCTTATATCCAATGTATAATTCCTCAAAAAAGAGTCTGAATATGGTATGAATGCCATATATATATATATATATATATACCTAAATGCTGGCCTTAAGAATGTCAGTTGGAAAGATCCATAATGATACCAGAAATGCCAAATTGTTTCCTAGACCACTAAATCCCAAGAAGAAAGGGCTCAGTGCTAAATTCTTAAAAGTTTCTGGAAAGTGGGACCCATTGAATTGCTACACTTACTCACAACCTGGTATCCATGATATAGTGACACACCCCGTAGGCTATATATAACGTGTGTCTCACTTCTTATGGAATCTACTGGTATCAATATATGCGAAACATGGGCAATATTAGTATGATTCATGAGTTAAGATTAACCACTTGTAGGTCTACCGGGACAATCGTAAGTATAATCCAGGAATTACCGAATTAAAAATTAACTACTTATAGGTCTATTGAGGACGATTTTTCAGACTATTAAGTACGTACTGTCCTATTTAACAATTGACAGCAGAAATCTGTCACAAAATTTTGGGTTTACTTGTTTCTTAACACTAAATATTATGTGTGGAAACAACATACAGATTTTCAAAAGATCAATCTATTCGCTTTTCAAATCTCTCCATGTATCCCAATTAGATTTAAGAACCTCAAGAGTTCTGCACTTGAGTACCCATACGATACAATAAGAATTCCTAAATCTCAATTCAGTATTGATCGGCTCCAGCCAAAAGAATGGGACCTTGATGAAAATGTAGAGAAGAAAATAGTCTCAATAATGCACTTGGATAAGCTACAATTACAGATATGTATGATTAACTTCAAAACAGGACTCAGTTTGACACAACCTTGGCCAGCTTCCAACCTTTCATTGCACATCATCTCAAATGAAGGGCACTTTGCTAGTGGATGTGCAACATGACAATTACGGACGTATTTTAAATCTCCAAAAAGTATTTGACAAATGTGCAACAAACTAGAGAAGAAACGTATTATAAAAGTCATCCTATTTCCAAAAGGATATTCCCTTGAACATTAAATGTCATCAAAAGCCAGATATGCTACGGGAGTGTTTACAAACACTTATGCTTTTGGAGGAAGTGATCTTTTGCCACGGAAGCGGCAAGTAGTTATGAATCAAAAGTTGGTAGTGTTTGCAAATAGAAACTGAAGATTAATTAAGTTAAGAGAGTATTTGGTAGACAAGTTGTAATAGTATTGTATTTGTGTGTAAAAGTCAAACCAGATGCAGAATCAGAAATCGAAAGCACCCCTCCTACTTTTCAATTCTGATTAAATGAAGCAGAAGTTGGCATTTGCAAAAACTAAATATGAATTTTTTCCAGCTAAAAGCTGAAAATCACTTTTTTTTAGTGTTTCCAAACACTCCCTACATATCCTGGTTGGTTCCTGAATTAGAAGCATAACCTAATGCTATGCATGCCAAATATTACCTGGTAATATATTCATGTTGTTTGGCACATAAAACAAATAATTTACACAACTAAGTAATGATAATACTAACAGAGTGGTGTAATCTTCTGCTGCCTCGAGTATGAGCTTCCAGGTACTCTTCATATGTCTGCATTATGAAATGAAAATGGCAGTCATGAGAATTCCATCCAAAATCCTTAACCTAGCCGCAATGATTAATCTCAGTAACTAATCCTAGAAACATATATAAATAAAATTTGACACCTGACAAAGAAGTAAACCACACAGAACAGGAATAAGTAGCACAAATTTCATTTACAGGTCTATCAACAAGGGAAGAAAGATTCAAACCAACGGTACATATTCAAGAATGCTTTCAAGAAAAATCAGAGGATGAATGCTATTGTTGTGAGTTGTGACATCATTTATGGAAATACACACTGATGCACCGCGTTTCCAATTTGCAACAACATATGCAGAGGCAGCATTGTTCGATGCATCTCTTCAACTTCAACATTCACAAAGGCAACTTCAAATAAACAGCTGTAATCCAGTCAAGCAAACTACACAAGGATCCCCATTAATGACTTAACTACCTCACTAATCATAAGAAATTAATCACTCTCTAAATCAATATGCCCTTGCTTGACCACTTTGGTCAACATTTCCATATTTTCTAATAGAGGAAACATGAGACTTGAGAATTGGAACTCTTATTTGGACACTTAGTAGAATATTCAGAACCAACAACTGCTCCAATCATCCAAAAATGTTTGGCATGTTAGACTACGTTTTTCTATATGGCTGATTCCTGA
Source organism: Rehmannia glutinosa (assembly GCA_016081115.2). Classification (NCBI taxonomy): domain Eukaryota; kingdom Viridiplantae; phylum Streptophyta; class Magnoliopsida; order Lamiales; family Orobanchaceae; genus Rehmannia; species Rehmannia glutinosa. Next base: position 46,629,768 of record CM071924.1, read on the forward strand.
GTCTATTTCATATGATCAAAAATATTTAGTAATATATATCATTTTGGCGATAAATTACAACATGTAAGGATAATTGCTGATTTAAGTGTTGTGCACTGAAATCCACAAGTAAAGTTTTACTGATCAGCGGGAAAAAAACGTTAATACACAATTTTGACCAAACAAGGTGATATCAGTTATTGATCCAAAAAATTTCTACCTGGCCTAAAAAGGTCCAAAATCTTCAATGGGCAGGCTCAGGTAATATATTTTTTCTCTTTGCATTTCAAATCAACACAAACATATAATCTGCTATGAATCATGTCAACCGTCATCAATTAGCTCTTATCACCAAGTATCTATAAGTGACATAGTCTCAAGTTTTTCCGCATGAGGTAACTCAATCTTTCTCAGTTTATTGTTAAGTCAAAAACTAATGAAACCAGTCAAATTTTGCATTTTACTGGAAGTACACTTTGTCAACTTTCATATACTATAACAGGAAGAAAACCAGAAGCATGAAATGCACTATATAATCCAAAGAATAGACGAAATTTGGTAATATGATGCAAATACACTACAGTTATTGCAAGAAATATGTCAAGAGAGAGAAGCATAACATCAATACATGATATCTTGAATTTATCGAGTATTGTCTACCGTACTCAAATAAATACACTGATAAAAGAGCAATTTTCTGAAAAAGAGACACTGAAGAGAGGTATCATTCTGTTCATTCAACAATATGCTACTTTGCATCCAGAAGCATAGGCAGACATTTAAACATGTTATATTGTCATAAATATTAATTAAATATCATATGCAATAATAGCTAAACTTTGCAACTAGCTACATAAATATTACAGTATGCCTACCAAAGAGGCCAACTGCTGGCCATGGGTTAAGAAGAGAACATTAATGGTAACCATAAACCCTCTATTACATTATCAGCAATTCATTGACTTCCTAAATATTTCAGAGAGTGAGATATGGGAAGATATGCCCTCTCTACCTCATTCATTTCAGGTCAAAATACGAAAAAGAAAAACGCAATACTACATTTGGTCCAAAACAATCAAGTGTCAGCTCAAAAACCACTGTCTCTTACCAGCCTAAAACGACAAGACAGCTTGCTATAAAAGCTGACTGGTTTTATAGGAAAAAACGAGGACCAACTTCTTCGACAAAAGATGTTTTGGCAAATAGATAATTTTGGAACTCAACAGTACGAAAAGAAAAAGAGGAAGAACAAGAATAAGAAGCGCACAGAACATTTTGCAGGTTAAGAGCAAGATCAGAGCCAGACCAAGCAGCAACTGATCCAAAGGAGAAGAATCTATAAAATTCAGAGAACGAACACGCAAGACAAAATTGAAATAATAACATTGATCACTTAATTTGTAAACCGGAACTTACACCACCATAGGTAAAACTTCATTAGGTTCCAAATTAATTGAACCAATTAAAAGATACAGTGATATCTAATGCATCGAAAAGGTAATTCACTACTAAAGCTTAAGATGAGACATCGATACCATTTCCAGTATATCATCTTCAGTGAAAGTGCCAATAAGGGGACTCCCTTCTGCTGACAAGCCCCAATTATTACATCCAGTATCAATCCTATTAGCTGAGCTTCCATTTATTTGACAACTTCTCGACTGTTTTACTTTTGGTGCCCCAGGAACATTTGAGGAATTATTAAGTATTACACCAGCTCTCTGGTGAGGCATTTGAAACCTACTTACTTCAGCTTGATGTTGATATAGTAAAGATGGATAAAGCACAGGTGCCATATGCATTGGCGGCACGTTAATATCATCATCGTATAGGAATGGCTCTATATAAGGCCTTCTCACATAAAAATCACCGCCAGAGACTTCATCCCTTCATCAAACCATATATATTATAAATATGCAAAAACAAAAGAAACCAATAGATACACAGAAATGTACATATTATTAATTGACTGAAAATTATACCTCTTCAAGTTAACATCCATATCATAACCCTCATCAAGAAGCTCACAAAGAGCTTCACCAATATCCCCAGGCAACTCCTGGAAAATAAATAACCTAGTCATACCTTCATTTACTAATAACCATATGTCATAAGTCTCTCTGAAAGCTGGGACAGTGGATACCTGACAATCTCTGCTGATTTTGACAGGTTTGAAGTCATTCCATGGATTTTTCAAATGAAGAGTCTTCTGAAAAGGCAAGTCATTTAAACGTAGCCATTTGACTTTAAAACTGCGTCCCCAAGGAGTATTTTTCCCAGTTCCTTGACTCCAAATGTTGTCCCTTCTCCAACCAACGGAAGACATCATTTGAGCATATCCTTGGAAGAACCCACTCATGTTGACGCTAAATATAAGAATTACCTTGCAAGAATTCTGCATAATCACTTAAATTGTATTATTCGTGTGCTTATTTTCTTGCCAATTTTTTAGGTGGAAATCACTCTAGCACTCTAGTAACTAGGACAGTCATCTAAGCTCATGCCTATCTATAATACATAAAGGTCCAACATGTGGCTAAGAATCATATTACATGAATAAACAAAAAGGAATGTTACTTGAAAGGCTTCTTCAAGAATGGGCTCATTCATTACTTGAGTTGCCCAAATTCCCTTCTTTATAGACAATTGAATATTTTGATGATTCAAGCTCTTGATAATAAAATATCGTGTATTATTCAATTTATCCTTCTTCATTTCACTTGACGTTCCCACCCGGTCACAAGATTGCACTAGCTCTTCTGCCTCCGAGCGGCTTGCTTCCTCATTTGATGCCCCCCTTCGAGACACTACAAATGTTTCAGAGATTTCATTTAGAAAGGCCATATAGTAACTCAGGTATTAAGATTAAAACTAAAGTAAACATGCTGACCACAATAAAATCAAGTATCACCACCATATCAATATTTGGGATGTTTCATTTCATTACTTCAAACATTCATATACAGGCACTAGCTACCATCTTTGCACTTCCCAAAAAATAGATAAGAAAAGAAATGAACTATTTTTGCATTCCCCTGTAAACTACATAGAAAAGGAGAACTTCAATTTGAATTCAGGCATTATATGTAGTGCTCCACATCTCTGAGCAAAGATATCAGAAACAACAATAACAGTCTAGATTCTTACTCTGTGTCAAAGTGGATTGTATATCATTGTTATTGAGAAATAAAATTAGAGATCAACAATCTAGGCATGTTAATGGATCAAAGCCAAGTGAATAATGCTGCTGTTCATGATGTAGAAACAATTATGTAGAGTAAAACCAGTAAAGAAACAGTGAGGAAACCTCAGCTGGATATAAAGTTCAATTATCCGAAATGCATAATTCGTAAAACTACCAAGTAGAGTGAAAAGGAACCCTCCGGAACAGCTTAAGCCAATTACTGCCCGTAACTTTATGTCGGAACTGAATTCCATTCCATTCTACAAGATAACTTACAGATAAAACTTAAAATGATCATTAACCAGACATCAACTGCAATTTATGTCTTATACTGATCAAGCAAGTTATGGGGCCAAAATATGTTGATCGACAATTGCACATGCAAGACACTCTAAACTTTGTCCAGATGGCTGAAATCTAGACCCTCTCAAACAAACAAAAGAACCCTACTAAGCTCATTTTTTTCTTATGTATAGACTTCTATACTTTGTTCAGATGGCTGAAAACTAGACCCTCTCACGAGGAAGTACCCAACAAACACATGTAACATTTACACAAATAGGTCAAGCATTGAAACTGTTGCTGTTTAAATAGTCTGCAGCCCATGGGAAAAAGATAGTCTTCAGCCTGATTTCTTTCTTTCGTGAGTCTGTGATCAATGCCCAAATAAATGTAAATTCATTTACTGATGAACTGTATCACTTTGAAAGGAAAACACCAATCCTAGACAGAAAAAACTAAATCCTGACGCCAACTCAGGAGCTTCACTACTGTAAAGCCCAACCCTAGAAGTCCACAGTTCAAAATTCATAAAATAATTTAATCATCTATAAATTTTGGTTATAGAGAAGACAAGTAGATGAATATAGAGAAACAGCAACACTTTTACCTGAATCATGCAAGTTCATCATGTCCTTTTTGCATCCAGTCAATGATGAATCACCTACAGATGCAATTTTTTTGCAGTACCAGACGACATGGCTTGATAATCTCCTAACTCTACAGAAGCAGAATAGAGGCAAACCATAATGAGACCTACAAAGTCTCTCTAAGAACAACTTCAACCAAATAAGGACAACGAAAATATAGAAAGAAAGTGTAAAAACAAAAACAAAAACAGGTTTCAGTAACCATTTCTAGCATAAATTCCCGACTAAGGAACAAAGTAGGGAGCTTATTAAATAGTGTGAGCATGCTTCCACAGTTCCACTCACTAACACTGGAAACTGGAAAGCATCCTAACATCAATGTTGTCATCATCATCATCATCATCATCAACTGCACCTTATCCCACTATGTGGGGTCGGTGGTGTGAAGTTTATAGTGTCAATTAATTGTCTAAAATTAGTTAACACCACAAATTCACACAAAAGGCAAAGTGGCAAATTTTTACGCCGGATGCCCTTCCTGACGCAACCTTCCTACGAAGGAGACTTAACATCAATGTTGTAAGCTAAGAAATTTCAATACGACCATACGCAATTATGAATCAAGTTTAAGAACTAGAGTCTAAAGATGACAGTACAATACAATATTAATCCATCACTAATAAAATCCAAAAATAAGGTGTACGTATAGGAAACAACAAGACCCCAACATGAGACAGCATTTAAATCCTTCTATTTCACTACAAGGCTACAACCTAATGAGAGCCATCTATAAAAAGTTGTACAGTGTTAGATGTATTTCAGGCCCAACAAAGATCTTAAGCATGTTAAACTAAACAATTCTAGCACAAATTCGGTACCAAGAAACTAAGTAACAAGCACAATAAGAATAGGAAATAGCATAAGCAGGCTTCAACCAGTGTTATTAGAGGTGAGAGGCGCAGCGATGTGCAAAGGTCCTCCTAGCGCCCAAGGCGCCTCTTGAACATGAGGGGCCAAATTTTTTTGAAAATCAAATAAAATACTATAAGCTACTAACAAGATAAATTGACAATTAATAAGCAAAATAACATTGCATATGAGCTAATCAAACAAAAATAACCATAACAAAGTCTTAAGCTTCAACATTCAAAGTTAAAAAGTAAAGATCAAAAACATAACATATGTCAAAAAAATTGACGAGAAATAATCTGAAACTAAATTCAAAAAAAGAGAGGAAAACATCAATAAAACAAGCTAAAAATGAAAAAAATAAAAATACAAGACTGAAAATTAATCTTAATTGGTAAAACTGAAATTTAAGTCAAAAATGAGAGGAAAACATAAATAAAACAAGCTGAAAATTTAAAAAATAAAATACAAGACTGAAATTTAATTCACATTTACTCCTAACTAGGAAATTAACAACGACTATTAATATATATTCACATGTTGTATAGCATTTAATTATTAAACTGAAATTTAAATGGAAAATTACTAAAACATGCTAAACAGAGGAGAATATTTATAAAAACAAAAAAATTAACCGCGACTGGAGGCGGATATCGGCGGTGGGTGGCCAACCGGCAGAGTCCAATGGCGGCGGGCAGTAGCTGGGCGGTGGGCGGTGGGCGATGGCAGTTTTGCAGCTGGGTTTTTATTTTGTTTTATCCCAAGTACCAAATGAAAACCCTAATTCTATTTTTTAAGGAGCTTTTAGTTTATTTGAACGTCAAATTGTTAAGAAGAGGATTGGATATGAGCGAGCAGAAATTTTCGGCCAAAATGATTTTCCAACTGCGACGATCATTTTATTTGTAAGTTGTAACTCTTTTTTTATAAAATTTTGTTTGTAATTGTGTTTGTATGCTAATGGATTAATTCTATATGTGAGATTTTTAATTAACTTGTCCAATAAATATGCAATGGTAATTATTACATTAAACAAACTTTTAGAATTAATGTAAGAAATTAGGGGTAACAATTCGTGTCATGTTCGGGTTCGCATGTCGTGTTGAAACACGAAATTCATGTTGTTCGTGTCGCTTTCTCAACCTAAATCCGACTGTTTAATTACTTGTGTCAGATTTTTCAACCTAAACGGACCTTTTTATTATTCGTGTTTTTCGGGTTGACCCAAAATGATCTATATATTTTAAAAATACAAAATAATACACGTATTTATATGTTGGGTTGTATGAGTTAATTTAATCCAAAAATTATATTTAAATACATTTAATAATTATTTAAAATTCAGTCATTATACTAACATATTCAAAAAAAATAAAATAAAAAACTTACAAAAGGCACCACAATAACAACACGTACAAACGGGTCAATCGGGCTAATCATGTCATTGAGGTTAACTATAAACCAGCCTAATTATTATTTGAGTTAATTTGGGTTCGATCCAACTCCGACCCTAGCCCTAAGCTTCAACCCTAACCCGCTTTAAGACGTATTAGATTTATAACATATTGTGTCACGAATTAACACCCCTATAAGAAATACATTTGTCCAATAGTATGTATTACACCAATTTTACATGAGGTTCTTTCTATTTGGAACTTACAAGTTTAACCAATAGTCTATACTTGTAATCAATACTATTAATATTGAATCCTTCCAATAACTTTTTCCCATCCAAGAAATCAAATTAAATACAATAACCAAAAAAATTAAGTACAAAGTTTAACAAATGAGTTAATTAAATACGTTAGCTAGTTTAAATGTACTAGGAAGTTACATAAAATTACAAATATAGTAGTTTGGGGAAAATAGGATTTTTAACCTAATTAGAATATAAAAAAATCAAAATCTAAGTAAATGTCACATCTAATCTCCCAAAAATTCTCATATCCAATCACAACTCTACCTAAAGAAAACAATCACATCAACTGTAATCATTAGATTTTACTATCATATCCATCCATTCACATACTCAACTTCCTCAATTTCTCCCTAAATATATTTTTATTATTCTCTAGCGGAAAGAAAATTTTCGAAATGAAATATCCAATCGCACCCTAAATTGCTGACCAAAATATAAAAGTGTTTTGAATTTATTGGTAAACTAACAACATTAACCAAAAAAGGCGCGCCTGAGGCGACAGGCGCACAAAGCGCCTCCCTAACATACATTGACCAAGTTCCGGGAGTTTTTCTTGCGCCCGAGCACCTCGAGCGCCATTAGTAGCACTTGCTTCAACATAGTAACACTAGAAAGCATCTTAATAAATTTGTAAGCTAAAGATGCAGTTTGAATCATTAAAATTTAAAGACATTCACAATCCCCAAGAACACAAAATATGATCATGTTTAACAACTAAAACTCAAAGACAATAGTACAATACTGTAATAGTGCAGCAATACCCAAACAAAGTCTTCAATGTTAGCAAGGATGTATTTCAGCCTTAACAATGATCTTAATAAAAGTGATTCCGGACATCCATAATGATCAACAGCAGGTATAAATAATAAATCCTGAAGTTCAAATATCGGTCCACACATAAGAATATAAATTCAAATGCCCAAAGTATGAAAACCAACCGAAAGTTGTAACTCCACCAGTCCAAGGTATAAGGAAAACATGTGAAAAATATAATCCCTCAACACAGCAACTCTACTTTCATATGCTCATGCAGTTTATATCTCAAAAATTCAAAATCACATATATAATCTATGAGAAACATGCTATTTTGCCCGTATAATGTTTTACAGACTCAGCAAAGACAAAAATCCCATCATTATAGTGGTAAGTAGCAAATACTACTAAAAAAAAAGCATCCTAAAACTTAACAAAATACATTAGTTTTCTCTCCTTTCTTTTACTTTTATATGGCCGATAACTAAATGGCATGCAATTCTCATTCCACCAACAAGAATATAAAACTATGAATGGTAACCCAAATCATGGATGTAAAGTCATTATTTTGAAAGTTTGAAGTAAACAAGCAAAACATAATCAAAACCCATTTGCAGCATATAACTTTACTTTCATCCTTTCTCCAATAATTTCGCCAAGGATCGATAAATATCTATAGAAATATAGCCTAACTATTTGTCCTTCCACACAATTTTTTTAATTAAAAGTTTGACCTCGTCATTGCAGGTACTCGAACTCAGGCCTCGTCATTGCGAGTAATACTCGTGGCCTGGTTGTCCTTCCACACAATATTTTAACTAAATTGGTTGGCCAAGTAGCGATTAGCGAGAACATACCTTCCTCTAGAGAGGGGAGATTTGGAGAGAGAAATGAGTTGAAGTATTGATGAGCAAAGAATTTCGATAAAATCTTCTGCCCTAGGTTTTTACCCAATCAATTTATGGGCGGAGTCCAATTCTTCTTTTTTCTTAGTACGTTTTTATTAATTAAAAAAAAATACTATATGTAACTTTAAAATGAAATTATTTAATCCAAAATAACTTATAAATAAATATTGCTCCATCTAAAATTTAATCTTGCAAAGTTTCATTTAAACAAAATCAATTGTTAAAATGTTGACATTTTGGTATGAAACTTGAATACAACCATGTTTAAGTGAGTTTAAAGTAGCCAGCAACGAATTACTTTCCCTAACAGAATCGAAAGCGAATCAATAAAAAGAAAAAGAAATGCTAAATCTAGTGTTATAGCCTATAGATATTGAAAGTTTCAATATATTCTAGTTGGACAAGTACTAAATATAATTACCCCAACACAACAAAAGATAGTGGAAAAAAATATTGGAGCTAAGTTATTGCCGTCTCAAGTTGCCATACCTAATTTGTCAATAAAGTCTGAGACAATTCAAATGTTTTATATTTCAAAAAGAAGTTATTTGCATCACATATTCTTAAAAAACATGAATTTATTTGAATCTCAATAAATAATATTAATCATTTTAATCCATTATATATTACATGTTTAACAATTATTGATTTAATTTAAATGCATGCATAATGATTAACAAAGATAAAATAAAAGTTTTCATCATTGAGCTTGGGTTGTATTGATTGGACCATTTCTGTTGACTGACTAAACGCAATGATGTAATGGGTTATTGTCCAGGAAAAGTGCTACTAGTGTAAATGTAAAGTCAATAAACTCTACAGGAGTCCAATACATGTTAAAGACTTAATATAGAAGGTCGAATTTGTGTATGAGAAAAAGATGTCAAAAAAATTTAAGATTAATTTTAATCATCATAATAACTCAGAAACTAATTCAAGAAAATAACTGCTAATAGATTTAATATTAGTAAAACTTTTAAATTATTTAAAAATGTACGATAAACTTATTAGTAAAAACACATTCGACCCTTCTATCAATCAAAGTTTATCATTTTTCATTCTTTTTATTTTTAGTGAAGTATTCATACATTGCATTACATCAAAAATATTAATTATCAATAACTAATTAGTAATTAGTAATCAATCATTAAAAATTACAAACGATTAGTTATCACTTATCAATAATGAATTAACGACTTACTTAAGAAGTTGACAATATTCACACTTTATCCTGAGTGATATTTTATTTTGCTACTACTAATATTCTAAAAATAAATATATACATAGTTAAATTTGGTTTGACTTAATCCAACTAAAGTCATAACCCCATCATTTAGAGCGATGGTTACCAATATACTATATATTAAACATATCAATAAGAGTTTCATATACATCTAAAAATTTGTCAAATTTGATTAATATAATGATGGTGGCTACACCTTGATGATCCCAATAAAAACTCGTTGACAATCATTTTTCATATAAAATTAGTTGTTAGAATTTAAATTAAATCAAAAACACATCAATGAATAATCTTGAAAAAATATATTATATTTTCCACCAATTATCGATTAAAGAGGTTTTGCTTTTCTTTCTTCTTTTTTTTATTTTTTGTGTGAGGGGAAATACAAGGATAGAGGATTTTTTTGTTTCTCCTTTTAGTTTTACCAAATAAAACTCTCAATAATTTGGGGTGGATCTCATAAATGCGCAAATGCCCCATGTGTTCTATCAAAATTATTACAACACTTCCTATATTAAAAATTAAAAATAAATTTATATAGACCTCTCATGTTTTGATACCTTGAACAAAACCCACTTCATATCAATAAAATGACAGGTTGTGCAAACACAACGGCTCTACCAAAACTATTTTCATCCCTTCAAAATAAAACGAGAAACTTAATATTATTTTTTCCCCAAAATACTTTCTAAAACATTTTATTATTAGTACAAAATAAATTTCCAAAAAAACCCAAACTACTAAACATACTACATATTCTTCAACAATCAACATATTTCCAAAAACACCTTCCGCAAAAATACTTTGTCAAAATATCGCAAACGAATTACAATGTTGCATTGTTTATGTTGGAACTTCTCCCCATAGTTCCTTCACTCTTTGTTAGAGTAAAACAACACTACCCCTTACACTCCAAGTCTCCCACTTACCGATAAGAGTCTCAATTTGAAATCTCAAATATTTTTGTGAACACAATTTTTCTCATATAAAACTATTATTCATAGTGGGTTGTGGGTGTTTCCAGTCAATATTCCTATTCAAGCGGTCAAGCCCATTAAAAATGCCATAAGTGGAAGAAAATGTTGGATCCCATAGAGGTGGGTGGAATAAAGTTTTGCATGCATGACAAGATATGCCAAAAATGAGCATAATAAGTGAAGTATTTGGAAAGTCAAGGAAATAATATGGCAATATGCATGACTTGTTATTTGATTGGTTATTGTAATAATTACGTATCATTAAATAAGTGTACCCAATCTTCTTAAATTTCAATAAATACATACTTATTTTGTTCAAAACATTTTAGGTTCGTCATTTAGTGCATGTCATAAATCTAAATAAGATTAATATGGCACCATAAAATCACTTCACGGATAGTATACAATAATTAACATGAACACAACATAACACTACATAATAATTAACTATCAACCAAATTTAAATCCCTACACCATCCGTCAAGTAAAATTAATCTTATCTAAAATCGATTTTAATGTAGTTTGTGCATAGAACATGAACAAACTTTTAAGCCTCTTAAATGAAAACATCTTACATCAACATTGTAAGCTAAAGGCGCAATTAGAATTAATGAACTTTCAATACAACCACACACAATTATGATCATGTTTACGAACTATAATCCAAAGATGACAAAAGACAATACCTTACTAATCCAAAGACTACTAAAATCCATAAATAAGGTGAAGTATAGGAAACAACAAGACCACAACTTGAGAAAGCATTTAAGTCCTTATATTTCACTGTAACATAACAAGACCCACCCTTTCTCTTTTCGTCCTATGGTGTTAGAAATATTCCAGACTTTCATTCTCAACAACGATCTTAATCATATTATAGTAACCATTTCTAGCACAAATTCCTTACCCAGTAAATTCGATAGGGAACATAATAAGAATAGGAAATAGCAAATCGGGCTTCAGCTTAAGTAGCTATAGAAAACATCTTAACAATATTGTGAGCTATGACACGATGAAACTATCAAAATTTTCGGATAACCACAATCTCCAAGAAAACACAATGTGATCATATCTAAGAACTAAACTAGATTACAAAAAGAATTGTTGTACTAATCGCGCACTACTCAGGTCCAAATATAAGGTTGAACTATAAGAAACAGGAACTTCTCAAGTCCAAAAATAAGGTTGAAGTATAGGAAACAAGAAGTTCAAAAAGCATTTGGATACATTTATTTCACTACAACCTAAAGTGACCCATCCTATTCACTACTCAAGAAAAGTCTTTCAGGTAACAATGATCTTAACCAAAGTGATTTCAGAATATCTATCTTTAAGTCATCCGACCCCTTTATATATCGGTATTCATTCTTGAACTCCTCTTTGCCAACTCTTCTCCATTAATGTGAAACATATTTTTTGTCTTTTCTAGAGAATCTCGAAACTTTATTCCTTCAATGCTTACTTTTTGACCTTTTCTCATTCTGGAAAGAAAATTATGTCACCTCATCTATGTGTATCATGCCTTTGCCACATTATTTTCCATGCTTACAAGTGATCATTTTTATCACCAATTCTCTATAAGCATGCATGCCAAAAAGAGGGATTACACTCCTATTTAACCAATCTAATAGTAGTACTAAGAAATGACTTCTAATCAAGAAAACCCTCGACTTAACTTCACAAATGGAAAAATTAAACTGATAAAGCTAGAACTTACCATATCCCCCTTGTCCAGTAACATCCACACATTAATTAATTACTATTCAAAAAAGCCCATAACAGGAGGAAAAGAAAAGGCACTCCCAGTCACTATACCGAACCTCATGAACTTGAAAATGCAGAAGAAAACAAATAAATGCAATACAATTAAAAATACGCAACACACAACTATTGATAGAAATATTTATGTCGTTTGTGCATAATCAGAATTTAAACTTACGACGTTCGTGCGGCGGAGAGAAGAATGCATGATGAGAAAGATGAAGCAGGAAACAAGTAGCGAGAACATACCTTCGTCTAGAGAGGCAGGGAAGGAGAATTTGGAGGGAGAAAACGAGCGGAAGTAGAGTGAAGATTTTTGATAAGATCTTATTTTGCCCTAGGTTTTATTCAATTCATGTGCAGAGTCCAATACTTTTTTCTTAGTATACTTTTTTATTTGGAAAAAAAATACAATAATGCAATTCCAAAATGAAATAGTTTATTCCAAAATCCATATCTCATGTTGGGAAGTTATAAGAATGTTCTAAAAACGCTAGGCCCAGGACGGGGATTGGATTAGACAGGACATAATCGAAAGAAATACCTAGGCGGGTAAGGAGAGTTTTAGTGCGCAGACGGGAACTTATCGGAGTTGGGCGTGAATTTTTAGAATATTTGGTTATCGTTAATTAAAATTAATTGTTACATGTTCACATTTGGTATGTTTTTTTTTTTTTTGAGTAACACATTTGGTATGTTAGGGAAGTTTGTTGTAGCATAATAATAAATTGTTTTCCTTAACAAAAATTGGATTAGACTTAAGGAGTCATTTTTCCTTATTAAAACCTTTTTTTTTAAGCTTATTATTTTTTGTTTGAAAAATAATAGCTTATTAAAATCTTAATATATCTAAAATTTGACAAGCATAACTATAGTAAAAACATGTCAAACTTATAAATATTTGTCAAACTTATAGATATTGAAGTTTACAATATATTTTAAAAGAAGTATTAAATATAATCACATAACACGATAAGAAAAAGTCGATAAAATTTTTATTAGACCTGTTACTATGGTTTCATACAACCTTACCTAAATTTTTATCTTCAAAATTTAACATTATTCAAGTGATATGTTTCAAAAGAAATTATTTACATAGCTCACTTTTAATCAAATGTATTTATTTGAATATCAAGACATAAATTTTAAAACATTTTTGTAAAGCTTATATATAATATTGTATATTTGGAAATTATTGGATTTAATTTACCTGCATGAATAATGATAAAAAAAAAAAATAATAATAATAATAATAATAATAATAATAATAATAATAATAATAATAATAATAATAATAAAGTAGAAGTTTCATAACTGGGTTGGGTGGTATTGGGTTGGGCCACATCTGTTGATTAACTAAAGGCAATAATGTAATAATTTGACGTCCATGAAAAGTGCTACTAGCTCATTTGTAGAATTGTAATTACAAGGAGCCCAGAGACTATTAAGGAAGCACACGTATATTGGGAGTGTTTTATAAACACTAAAAATAAGTGTTTTTCGCCTTTTTTTTAAAAAAAGTAGTTTTAGTGTTTGCAGATATACCAATTTCTCGCTTCATTTAATCGAGAATCTAAAAGCGAGGAGAGGGGTCTTTAGATTCTCGTCAGTTTGAATTTTACAAATAAATAAGTACTTTTACTACTTTTTCACCACACTCTCAACTTCTCATTCTCAACTTTTAATTCTATTTTCAAACACTACCAACTTCCTCGATTCTCAACTACTGCTTTCGCTTATAATAAATCACTTTTTCTAAAAGCGAAGTTTTTGCAAACACTCACATTATATATAGGAAATACCACAAAATACCCCGATTTTTAAAAAAAAGACAAAAATATCTACCTATCACAAAAATACCCTACATGCTCCATCCCATGACAAAAATACCCTAATTTAGACCTAAATAGCATAGAATCCTTTCTTCCCATATTTCTCCTCTTCTCCTTTTCACTTCTTCCGTCTGCTTTTTGCTTCGGTAGTTTGGTGGTTAGCCCTGGTGTTCTCGCCCGATGGACGCCACGTTTCCCGCAGTGGCATTCGATTCGTCCATGACGAGAATTCCTCGCCATGGTGATACAATAGTTTTCTACACAAACATTACAACAAACACATGGTGATCAATTTCTCACATTTTTTTTTTAATCGATTGTGCATGTCTAGTGTCACAAACTTGTACCAGGTTCTTGACTTCTTGTCATTATTGCATCAACAATTGTTGTTGTTTATTTACGAATGCAAGATCTTTTATTTGAAATGTTATTGGGTTATTTTTTTGTTGCATTACATTAATTATTGACAAAGTATAAAAATAAGAACAATGCAACAGATGATTGAAATAAACGGTTGTTATCTTTCAAACGAAATCTCTATTTAATATTTGTTTATATTTTACAAATTTCATCCTCAAGTGTGTTTGTAGAGTAATTGTAGATTTGAAAGACAACCGAAATTTTCTATAATTATGCTAAACTCCGGCCTCGGGGACAATTTTGGTAATTTGCCCTATTACTTTTGTGCTAGTAAATAAGTGTTGCACAATTTTTTAATTTTCAATTTTCATGTTATGCTCATCTTTGAATTGATTTGAGTTTTCATTCGATGGGGTGAGGGTCCAGAATGTTTGATGAAATGTCGGCGAAGACTGAGGTTAAACCAATTTTATGTGTTCTTTTATTATTTTGTGATTTGAAGTTTTTCGTTTGTTTCGATGTTGTTTCAAGTTGTTTCTTTTATGGTTCTTTTGTTCTTTTATGTATTTTCCATTTATTTGTTCTTTTTATTGTTTTTGATTTGTTGTGCAATCTATCCGACTATGTATCTTTTTTTATTTCTTTTGTAGTGAATGTGGATTTTTTGTTGCTTGTTATGTCGAGCACTTTATTGGTGGGAAGGCTATGTACGTTGAAGCGTTTGAGATAGAGAATTGATAAGGGTCTTTTTATGCATGTTTTATGTGTATATTTAAGTATGATTTGAGTTATTTTATTGTTAGTTTCATAAATTTTTGATTGTACATGGTTCACATTACTCGAGGTGCTTTTATTGGTGTAGATTGATGATTTGGAGCTGTTTTTGGTGAATTTTGGGCCATGGTTTCATGTCAAAACATACCCGGGGTTTCGGATGCAAAAACACTCAAAATCCCAAGCTAAACGCGTCATTTCGGGGTCTTTTCGATTAAACACGGGCGGGGTGTGTTTTAAAGCACGGCAGTGATGCTTTTTAAAAGTCAAAAACGAGCAATTTTTCGACCGACGTACATCAAACACGGCCAGGCTCGAGAAAATCCGCGAACACGGCCTACCGTTTGAAAGACGGGCGTGCTTTTCGTCAGACCGGTTTTTCTTTGGCGGAAATTATGGAGACTTTCCTTTGTGCTTTTTGACAACCTTTCGAGCAACTTTTACACCTCATTTTGATGCACCAAGCTCTATTATTCCTCAATTGTCATGTGGACACAATGATTCAACCAACTCAACAATGAATGTGCACACAATGATTCAACCAACTCAACAATGAATGTGCACACAATGATTCAACCAACAACCATGGAAGTGGAGCATTTGTTAGCATTATTGATGTGTTCTTTCACAAAGATGGTGCCTATAAAAGCCAAGAGTTTGAGTTGGAGAGATATAAATTCATGTAATATTCATTCATATAGAGATTCATTGTGTTTAACATTTTGAGTGGAATTGGGATCAAGAGGTCTCAGTAAGTCGGCTACGATAATCTGCAGGGGGTGAATAGATTATCTCCATCTTTTCAATTTCGCCCTCTTTTTCAACCGAATGCTCAAAGATAATAACAAAGGTGCGGAATGTAAACAACACACGACGATTTAAAGAGGTTCAACCCACCTAGGGCTAATCTCTACCACCCCAAAGTATATCAGGGATGGATTTTGAAAAGAAAAAGAATTTTATTAATTACCAAAATTAATACAAATTCAACTTACAACACCTTGAAGAGCACACACTCTTCTTCAACACCACCTTTGAGATTACCACAATCTCCCTTTGAAGATTACCACAATCTTCCTTCAACGGCACCTTGTGAAGATTACCACAATCTTCAACCTTGAAGAATGCCAAATTCTTCAACACCTCAATAAGAAGATTACCACAATCTTCTTCACCTATCACCTAGATCATCCAAGTATGTTCTTACCACAAGAACACTCACAAGGATATCTTGTGTTTGAATGATAACCAAAAATCAAGATTACAACTCAATAATGAATAATACAATTTGAGTGCAAAGTGTAATCAAGAATAGCCAGACCTCAAGGATGTGAAAGTGATAAGCTAGGCAAATTTACAACAAGAATAATAACAATGAAGGACCAAGTATTTGCTTGAAGTGTATCTTGTTGTGTTGTATCACAATTGTTGTCTAGGTTGCTCCAAAACTTCCTCTATTTATAGGAGATGATTGATCAAGCATAGCTCTCTTGGGGATTGAAAATCTACAGAAAAATATAATTAAAATCAAGAATATAGCATTAGAAATCAATCCCACAATTTAAGGAAAAGTGTCTATTTGTCCAAACGGTCGAAATTTGTCAAAAGATAGCGACCGGTCGCACGTAAATAGACGTTAGAAGAATACACAAAATAATAACAGGCGGTAGGTCGGCCGACGATACCTCGGCCGGCCGACCATCACCCCAACCGGTCCCCTCATGGATTTTGCAAAGATCAAGTGTTCATTTGAACACACTAGCGAGCAAGTCGCCGCACTGGCGGCGACGGCCGACTCTTTGTTTTTGCTTCCGTCTCATTTTTCTGTTTCTAAAAACATCTTCAGTACGGGTTGCCCTATAGTATAAGGGCGACAGGTCGACCACGAGACAAATATTGTCCAATTTTTGTCGAAAATAAAACTCAAGAAATACTCAGAAAATTTAGTAAAAACATTTTAAACCGATCGGGAGTATTAGGACAACATTTAGAAACATCGTTTGAGAGTGAAAACCCAATAACGTAAAATCATTAAAAGCGTTGTCCAATTTAGACGAAAATAAACTTGAAGAAATACTCAGGAAAATATTAAAACCATTTTAAATCATTTAGGAGTATTTGGACAACAATAAAAAACATTGTTTTGGTGCAAAAACAAAATCATCAAAATTAAGATAAAACATGTATCAAACAAGGTCTTGGAGGAGTAAGCTTGTAGCAACATTGGAGAAGAAGGTTTGGATCAACATCATCTATCAAAGGAAGTTAAGTCATTGAGATTTTGAGAAAGATAAGTATATCATGTTTACAACACTTAAATCTTCTTGTGTAATTTATTCTTTTGTCAAAATCATGAGTAGCTAAACTACTAGTGTTTGAATGTAATGAACTCTATAATGGATTTGCGATTAAGGTTTGTATGTTTTTAATAAAATTCTCATGTCTTGTGTGATTCACTTATATCATGTTTATTTCATTCAAGTTGATATTTAGGTATATTAATTTGATATTTATTCCTCATCGGATAATCGAGAGATTTATGGTGGGAAAGAACCTATATAAGTGAAAAGAGTTGCATGCAATCCTAGATATAGGACGACATAAATCTTCCGAATTAGGGTCAAACCTAATATGGGAATTCATAAATCGTTATAATGCAATTTTAAAGAGATTTCGATTAATCAACTCGAGATTAGGAGTTTTTCGCCTTGAGAAAGGGTTTAACTTAAATCGGGAATTTCTACGGTCCACATAACATGAGATTTTATTAAAAGAGGTTGGTTTTTGCTTAAGTGCTTACGGTTGTATTTTTATCTTGATTGAATCACAAAAACATTCTAGAGGGATTTACATTCAACACATTTCTATCTCTTGATTTCTCATTCTACAATCTATTTTTATTTGATTTCTTTTTGTAAGTTGCAATTATCTTAAATTTTCTATTTTTTTTTTTCATTTTCCATTTTAACAAACAAAACTCGAAAATTACTAGATTAGATAACAAAAAGACGGTAATTATTAGTACTTACAATCCTCGTGGGAATGACACTCGGTGACTAATAATCTATACTACAAAACGACAGTGCACTTGCCTATGGTTTTCTAGAGTAGCTTTTGAGCCATCAAGTTTTTGGCGCCGCTGCCGGGATTGTAATATTAAGAACACCTTATTTTTGTTAATTTAATCATTTTTTTTATTTTCATCAATTATCTTTCTAGGTATCTATCTTTGTAAGTCTTGGATTATACTTATCCTCCCTTGTTGACCACAAGTGCATGCCTACTCGTCGCCAAATTTGGAGCGAGACCGCCGTGTAGTAACACGAGAGGAAAGTATTAGTACAAATCACGAGGAGGATACTAACGAAAGTAAAGATTTCGTCATGGCGGATGAACAAAGAACTATGTATGATTATGCCAAACCCTGTTTGATACATGTTTTTATCTTAATTTTGATGATTTTATTTTATCACCAAAACAATGTTTTTAAAGGTTGTCCAAGTACTCCTAAATGATTTAAAATGTTTTTAATATTTTAGGAGTATTTTCTCAAAGTTTATTTTCGTCTATATTGGATAACGCTTTTAATGATTTTACGTTTTTGGGTTTTCACTCTCAAACGATGTTTCTAAATGTTGTCCTAATACTTCCGATCGGTTTAAAATGTTTTTACTAAATTTTCGGAGTATTTCTTGAGTTTTATTTTCGACACAAATTGGACAACATTTGCCTCGTGTCGACCGGCCGTCCTATAGGGCAACCCGTGACTGAAGATGTTTTTAGAAAGAAAATGAGACGGAAGAAAATAACAAGCAGGTCGACCGGTCGCTCTGGCGTCGGCCGTCCGTCGGCCGACGGCCGCCCAATGATCGGCCGACTCGGCAGCAAGTGCAAGTGTGTTTGAAACGAACGTTTTATCCTTGCAAAATCCATGAGGGGACCGGTTGGGGTGATGGTCGGCGGTCGAGGTAGACGCGTCGGCCGTCGCCCTGTGTTATTTTTCTTTGTGTATTCTTTTTCAACGTCTATTTAAATGCGGCCGGTCGCCCTATGTTTTGACAAACAAATTTTCGACCGTTTGACAAATGAGACAAACTTTCCTTAAATTGTGGGATTGATTTCTAACAGCTATATTCTTGATTTTAATTGTATTTTTCAGTAGATTTTCAATCCCCAAGAGGAGCCTATGCTTGATCAATCATCTCCTATAAATAGAGGAAGTTTTGGAGCAACCAAAAACAACAATTGAGATACAACACAACAAGATACACTTCAAGCAAACACTTGGTCTTTCATAGTCATTATTCTTGTTGTAAAATTGCTAGCTTATCACTTTCACATCTTTGAGGTCTAGGCTTTTCTTGATTACACTTCGCACTCAAATTGTATTATTCATTATTGAGTTGTAATCTTGATTTTTGGTTATCATTCAAACACAAGATATCCTTGTGAGTGTTCTGTGGTAAGAGCACACTTGGATGATCTAGGTGATAGGTGCAAGAAGATTGTGGTAATCTTCTTATTGAGGTGTTGAAGAATTTGGTATTCTTCAAGGTTGAAGATTGTGGTAATCTTCACAAGGTGCCGTTGAAGGAAGATTGTGGTAATCTTCAAAGGGAGATTGTGGTAATCTCCAAAGGTGGTGTTGAAGAAGAGTGTGGTGCTCTTCAAGGTGTTGTAAGTTGAATTTGTATTAATTTTGGTAATTAATAAAATTCTTTTTCTTTTCGAAATCCATCCCGGATATCTTGGGGTGGTAGAGGATTAGGCCCTAGGTGGGTTGAACCTCTTTAAATCGACGTGTGTTGCTTACATTCCGCACCTTTATTATTTTGTTTGAGCATTCGATTGTTAAAAGAGGGCTTAAATCGAAAAGATGGAGATAATCTATTCACCCCCTCTAGATTATCGTAGCGCTTGACTTACAAGTGGTATCAAAGCCAAACTCTTTGGCAAGCTCGTTTCACATCGCGAGTGAAGAGAAACGATCGTCTGGCTACGAACGAAGCTCACCTTTCCCAGACTCCACCACCAAGCCACCTCGGTTTGATTCCAAAAATTTTATATTTTGGAAAGAAAGAATGGAATGCTACTTACAAGGTTCGGGTTCGACATTTGGAACACCGTCATTAATGGAGAATCCATTCCAACGAAAGATATACCATACACCTCAAAAGGCTTCAAAGAGCTCAATGATGAAGAGAAGAAAATCATCTCCTTAAACGGTAAGGCTTTAAATATTTTATATTGTTCATTTACTAATTTAGAATATGAACATATTGTAGGAATAAAGTCGGCACATGGAGTATGGCAAAAATTAGAAGCCATCTATGGAGTATTTGCAAATAAAAGGAGTCAAACAAAAGCATCTACTTCTCAAGATCATACAAGCTCAAATCTAAGGAATAAGCCTCCTACAACTTCCAATTATGAAGAAGTTGAATATTGTTTTATGGGCATCAATGAAGAAAATGAGGTATGTCTTAAGCCCTCTACTTCTTATGACATTGTTATTCAAAATGATTATAGTGATTTGCAAAATGATTTTGATGATCTTCAAGATGAATTCCAAAGCTTGCTTGTTAAGTATAAAAATTTGAAAAAGGAATTCAATAGTTTGAAAAATGATAAGGATAGTTTATTTACTTCCTATGAATCACTATCATGTGCTCACACCACCACACTTGACAAGGTTAGAAACCTTGAAAAAGAAAATAGTACTCTTGTTGAGAATATTGAAGGCATGAAAAAGGATTTAGCTAAATCCAACTTGAGTACCAATGATATGACCGATATTGTTGATTATTATGATAATTCGAAACTAGAACTTGATCATAAGTTTAATGTTGTCAATCATATGAAAAAGGATCAAGTCACTATGCACATTGGTCATTATGCCCCTAGAATTACTACTTGTTTTTATTGTGGCAAAAAGGGT
Organism: Rehmannia glutinosa; assembly: GCA_016081115.2. Lineage (NCBI taxonomy): Eukaryota > Viridiplantae > Streptophyta > Magnoliopsida > Lamiales > Orobanchaceae > Rehmannia > Rehmannia glutinosa. Next base: position 46,650,954 of record CM071924.1, read on the forward strand.
CATACGGCTAATTCTTGTCGGGCTAGAAATAGCTCTAAATATTGTTGGAGACCTAAAAGTCTCAAAGCTAATCTTAAAGGACCCAAACACATGAGGGTACCACAAAACAATGTGCTATTAGGTACCCAGCAAAGCAAAAATCGGAGAAAATTCATGCCACCAAGAAAACATCAAATGAACGTTTCATTTGATCAAAGAAGGAACTACTCTCAACAAAGCCAATTTCCAAGAAGAGCGTATAATCAAAAATGGGAAGAACACAATCCTTGGAAATGGCAAAGACATCATCAACAAGATGATTTTCAAAGAAGAAGAAACCATCAACCATGGGAAGGTAACAAACCTTGGAAATGGAGTAATCAAGGAAGTCATCATCAACCAAGTGACTTCCAAATGGGAAGATATCATCATCAACAATGGGAAAGACACAACCCATGGAAACGACGAAATTGGTAAATCGTATCTCCCCATTTGTATATGCATTTTTATCTATGCATTCTTTTAATTGTGTCTTAATTGCAAAATGAATTTTCAAGTATTTATTTTTAAAATAGGTCTCTTATATATTTATGTGTTTCAAATTTTTTTAAAAAAAAAAGAGACCTTGCATGATTTTCTAAAACTCTTGAGCATTTTATTAGACTTATGTGGCTTATTATCTCTTATGTAATCTTATAGCATAAGCTCTTTTTGTTATCTCATATCATTTGCCTACACTTGAATTTTCTATGAAAATGTTGTCTAAGAATTGTGTAGGATACATATTTCATACTCATTGGCTATTACGTCATCAAGTTTCTTAAACCATTGAGGTATGTCTACTCGTATTTTTTTAAACTCGATATTATGCACATATCTTTCAAGATATTTCATTTTGACCCCTTAAGTGCCCCAAATTGAACTTACAAATATTTTCTTTTAAAAGGCACTACGTGTTTAGTCTCGATTTTATCATTTATATGTTTTTCCCAAAACCCATATTTGTTGGACATAGTCCAAAATTATATTTTGCAAAGTTTTAAAACTTTTGGGGTGGAAAATCGAATTTTGAAAAATGGGAGAAAGAAAAATCACCAGGGGCCGGTCATAGCGGGCGACGTGCCGCCCGCACCTCGACCGGTCGCACCCCACCTCGACCGGTCGCCCAGGGTTATTTTTCACTTATAACATTCTGTTCTTCATTTCGCAAATGAGAAGAAAAAAATCCCCCCAAACCCTTATCGTATTACACCCCCTTTCTTTAAAATCTTCAATTCTTCATCATTTTTCACGATTCTTGTTGCTAATCTTCTTATTTTCTCAAGAATCTTTCATATATGGCTCCTCCAAGAAATTCCACCGATCAAAATCCCACTTCTAAGAGAAGAAAGGGGCGGAGAGGGTACTTGAAATTCCGAGCGAGACGAGCCGAACAAAGGGATATTCGAGCCGCTCAAAGAAATGTGGCTCAAGAAGGTGATGATGTTCAAAATCCCATTCTCTCTCGGGCCCAAATCACCGAGCTCCGCGGAACAATTTCGCTCGAAAATTGCCGTTGGGCGAAAGGTAAAAAATCTTTTGTTACTCAAGCTCCTAATTCCCGCAATGCTATTAATTTCATCAATAAGTATGCGGAATGGTACTATGAGGATTCGGGGATGAAAGGTAAATCTATTGCTCGGACTAAAATGTGTCGTTTTAGTTCATTTACGAATGAGTATCCTACGATTAGAGGATTTTTTGAGGAGCAAGGTTGGATGTATTTATGGGAGCATGCTTATGTGTTGTATGATGATGATATTATCCAACTCTTTTATGCCAATATGTGGGTCGAATATGATAATGATAGAAAGCCGATTGCCGTTAATTCGCTTATAAAGGGTCGCCATTTTAGATGGACTCCCAATGATATTTGCCGGCTTTTACATGTTAGAGAAGGTGGTTGGGATTATTTCTCTTGCGGGACTTGGAATGATGAAATGTTGGGGGTATCGATGAAAGAAGTCAAGACGTATTTGGGAGTATGGCCTAAGTATTCTTTGTTGGCAATGACACTTGAGCATCGCATTTTATCGGTCATTGTCGCATATTGCATTTGTGGTAAGTCGGGAAAGATGCCTAGCAATATGGATTATTTTTGACTTATAAGATTCTAGGAGGGAACCACTTAACTTTGGCGCCATACTTATTCAATGTCTAATCGAGTCCATTACTTAAGGTAATAAGAAGTTGGTTATGGGAAATTGGATTTGTAAACTTCTTATTCAATCGGGACTTCCTTCGTCGGAGTTTAACTCGGAAGTTTTTCAAAATGACTTCGACATTGATAATATCTCCCAAATAGTCACGATGCGCAAGAATATGGACATCCGACCTACCAAAATGGCTAGAGGCGGAGGTCAAGAGTCCCCGATCCTAATGACATCTTTGATGACGCAGGGGGCCGCAAGATTGGTGGAAGAAGGCGAACCGAGCAATCCGGAGGGTAATCTAGGTGCTCAACCGCCAGGAGGTATACTCAAGCCGAATTTGATGAGATGAGGGCTTTTCATGAGACGAGGTATGAGGCTTTGGAGCAAAAAGACCTCTAAAATGCAAAAGTCTATCGGCAAGTTAAAGAAATTCATCAAGGACTTTATTCCGGATCTTGCTTCTCCTCGGATGAGGAATGATGTTACCCCACCCCTTTACTTTCTAGCATTTTCATTAATGATGTTTTGTATTTTGATGAATCTTTGTAAAACTCATTTGTACTAATGATATTTGCTTGTTTTTCTTAAAAGGGTTAATATTGCAAGTTGATAATGACTTGTGGATGATCATGATTTTTGATGGAGTATTTGATGGTAAAAATACTCTAAAGCATTGTTTGATAATTGGTATGAAGTACTTGATGGTAAAAGTACTTCTTTTATTGCTTTGTTATGCTTAGTTGAATATGTTGGGACATTTGATACATGTATTGTTGAAAGCATGACTTATTACTTGATGGTTGCTCTAATTTTTGGCATTGGTAATGCCTTGATCATTCTTAGCTTATCTCAATTGGGTTGAACCCTTGAGAATCTACTTTGAGCTTCTTAATTGATGAACAAATTATTGCATATGGTGCATATGATTTTTTGAGCTTTGAAATGAGGTTGATTGATGATATAAAAATTTTTTTTGGCTTGAACCTTTTACAAAAGTTATATACAACCTCTTCTATTTTTCACGAACACAAAGTGTTTGTTAAAATGTCGCTATGAAAATTTCAACTTCTACATGATTCTCTCGCTTCCAAAAGTCTTCTATACTCATTGAGATCATGTTTTGGGAAATAAAACGGGCGTATGAACTTTTCATTATACATTTCTCCCATTTTCCTTGGTTTTTAAGCCTAAATTGCTCAATGGTTGATAAACCATTTCTTTAGGCGCACTTTGATATACTTCTATGATGTTTCTATCATCCTAACATTCTTTTTGATGATTCCAAAGGGGGAGAAACAGGATATTGGCTCATTAGCTCAAAGAAGCTAATAAAAGCTTGTCATAAAAGCTATAAGCTATGGCTCATAAAAGCCATAAGTCTGTGATTTATTTTTAGTCCAATTGTTGCTTGATGGACTTATATTATATTGTTTAATGTTGTTTTTGACAGGGGAGCTTATAAGCTCTTGAACAAATTGTAAAAGCTAAAGCTTTTAGCTTATGGATTATTGCTCTTACATTATTCTTGATGTGCTTGTGGATAGGGAGCTTGTGCTTATTATTGAAAATATTTACTCCCTACTTGGTTGCTTTAATATTTTTGAAAATTTTGGTTCTTCCAAACGGTCAAATGTTTTTACCGGAAAATCATTTCTAAAATTGCTCTCTTAGTTTGTGTAAAAATTGTTTTGGTTTGTAATCATCAAAAAGGGAGATTGTTTGATACATGTTTTTATCTTAATTTTGATGATTTTATTTTATCACCAAAACAATGTTTTTAAAGGTTGTCCAAGTACTCCTAAATGATTTAAAATGTTTTTAATATTTTAGGAGTATTTTCTCAAAGTTTATTTTCGTCTATATTGGATAACGCTTTTAATGATTTTACGTTTTTGGGTTTTCACTCTCAAACGATGTTTCTAAATGTTGTCCTAATACTTCCGATCGGTTTAAAATGTTTTTACTAAATTTTCGGAGTATTTCTTGAGTTTTATTTTCGACACAAATTGGACAACATTTTGTCTCGTGGTCGACCGGCCGCCCTATAGGGCAACCCGTACCAAGATGTTTTTAGAAAAGAAAATGAGACGGAAGAAAATAAACAAGTCGGTCGGCCGCCTGGGCGTCGGCCGGTCGGTCGGCCGGTCGCCCAATGATCGACCGGTACTGCAAGTGTGTTTCAAAGCGAACGTTTTATCCTTGCAAAATCCATGAGGGGGACCGGTTGGGGTGATGGTCGACATCGGCCGAGGTAGACGCGTCGGCCGTCGCCCTGTGTTATTTTTTTGTGTATTCTTTTCAACGTCTATTTCGTGCGACGGTCGCCTATGTTATGTTTTGACAAAGAAATTTCGACCGTTTGACAAACAGACAAACTTTCCTTAAATTGTGGGATTGATTTCTAACAGCTATATTCTTGATTTTAATTGTATTTTTCTGAGATTTTCAATCCCCAAGAGAGCCTATGCTTGATCAATCATCTCCTATAAATAGAGGAAGTTTTGGAGCAACCAAAAACAACAATTGAGATACAACACAACAAGATACACTTCAAGCAAACACTTGGTCTTTCATAGTCATTATTCTTGTTGTAAAATTGCACTAGCTTATCACTTTCACATCTTTGAGGTTCAGGCTTTTCTTGATTACACTTCGCACTCAAATTGTATTATTCATTATTGAGTTGTAATCTTGATTTTTGGTTATCATTCAAACACAAGATATCCTTGTGAGTGTTCTTGTGGTAAGAGCACACTTGGATGATCTAGGTGATAGGTGCAAGAAGATTGTGGTAATCTTCTTATTGAGGTGTTGAAGAATTTGGTATTCTTCAAGGTTGAAGATTGTGGTAATCTTCACAAGGTGCCGTTGAAGGAAGATTGTGGTAATCTTCAAAGGGAGATTGTGGTAATCTCCAAAGGTGGTGTTGAAGAAGAGTGTGGTGCTCTTCAAGGTGTTGTAAGTTGAATTTGTATTAATTTTGGTAATTAATAAAATTCTTTTTCTTTTCGAAATCCATCCAGGATATCTTGGGGTGGTAGAGGATTAGGCCCTAGGTGGGTTGAACCTCTTTAAATCGACGTGTGTTGCTTACATTCCGCACCTTTATTATTTTGTTTGAGCATTCGATTGTTAAAAGAGGCGAAATCGAAAAGATGGAGATAATCTATTCACCCCCTCTGCAGATTATCGTAGCGCTGGACTTACAAAACCATCCATGGACGGCACGTCATCTAGCATCGTAAGGCCCATTTTTGCCAATAATTTTGAAATCAAACCGAATGTCATTCAAATGGTGCAACAATTTGTTCAATTTGACGGCCTACCAGATTTAAGATCCGAACAATCATATCGCAAATTTCCTAGAAATTTGTGATACCTTCAAAATAAATGGAGTCTCTGACGATGCCATCCGTTTGCGCCTATTCCCATTTACTCTTCGGGGACGGGCTAAACAATGGCTAAATACTTTGCCAAAGGGAACAATCACAACATGGAGCATCATGGCCGAAAAGTTCCTTTTGAAATATTTTCCACCGGCCAAAACTGCACGATTGAGGAATGAAATCTCTTCATTCACTCAAGAAGACGATGAGACTTTGTACGACACTTGGGAGAGATTCAAAGAATTCTTTGCGAAAATGCCCACATCATGGTCTTCCTATTTGGATGCAAGTCCAAACATTTTACAATGGGCTACTCGTCAACAAGGCAAATGATTGATGCGCGGGGGGAACTTTGAACAATAAAACACCGAAGGCGCGCCCAAGATCGATAGAGGAATGGCCATGAATGGCTATCAATGGCAATCTGCACGAGGTAAACCTAATGAGCGGTGGGGCGTTTATAATGCAGATCGGTGGTTACACTAGCCACAAGTCGAAGCTTTGACCCAAAAGATCGACGATCTAGCAGCCTCCTAAACCACCACCGCCGCATATTTTATCTTGTGAAACTTGCGGAGGATTGCATAATCATCGGGGCGCCCACACACAATACCTCACACCGAACAAGGCTAATTACGTTGGGAATCAAGGCGAAATTACCCAAGTAATCCTTACAACAACACATACAATCCTGGGTGGCGACAACATCCTAATTTCGGTTGGGGAAACCAAGGCCAACCACGACCTAATCCCAATCCCGATCTACACACGTCTCCTGATTTCACCAAATCAAGGTAAGCCTTAACTTGGAAGATCTTATAACAAAGTTTGTGCAATCAGATACCGATTCGGTGGAAACATCCTTGAGAAATCGAGAGGCATCTATCCATAACTGAAAACCAAATAGACAGATTGCAAAAATGATTTCGAAAGGCCACAAGGAAGTTTGCCAGGTAACACCGAGCCAAACCCAATGGAGCACATAAAGGCAATCACCATCGTTTTCCACATGATCATGATTATGCCAACGCCACCATACAAAAATATGTGGAGGGCGACAAACACGAAGAAAAGCCCATGAAAAAGGTGGTCGCCGAATACAAGCCCAAGATCCTTACCGAGTCTAACAAAGAAGAAGATAGAAGGGAGGACAAATTTGGTAAGTACCTTGAGTCATTCAAACAACTACATACTAATATTCCATTTGTTCAACCTCTTTCAAAGCATGCTAAGGATCTAAATGACATCATTTCTAATGAAAATAAGCTTAACGAACTATCAAATGTGCAATTGAATGATAAATGTTCTTCCAATAATCTACCACAAAAATGTAATGATCCAGGAAGTTTTATTATCCCTTGTACAATTGATGGTTTACCTGTTGATAGAGCACTAGCCGACTTAGGAGCTAGTATCAATGTGATGTCTTATGAAACATTCAAGCATATGGGATTAAGTGAATCGAAACCTACTAGGATGGACATACATTTAGCCGATAAATCGATTAAACATCCTAGAGGTATTATTAATGATGTGTTAGTCAAGATCGATAAATTCACATTCCCAGTTGATTTTGTTATTCTTGACATGCATGATGATATTGAGGCTCCTCTAATTCTTGGGCGTTTTTCGCTACGGCAAAATCAATTATTGATGTGCATGAGGAAAATTAACTTTGAGGGTGGGGGATGAACAAGTAATTTTTAAAATTCATGTTGATATTGAAAAGGATACTACTTGTTCTTTTGCCGATTCAATTTCGTTGCACGATGAGAAATCTAAAAATCTCTTGGAGAAAAGTGTTGTTCAAAGTCCATGTTGGAAGCTTATGCCCGAAAAGGGGACCGAGAAAGTTCAAAGAGCACATTTTGAAGCATAAAGTTGGAGGTAATACTACTAAATACCTAAGGGATTTTCATAAGTCCAAAGCTCCACCCGACTAATCTCCACATTTGGGTAAACGGTCGGTATACAACTTTAAAGAAGCGCTAACCGGAGGCAACCTGGCATTTTGTGTGCATTTTCTCTTACTTAATTTTTTTTTTATTGCTTAGGGATTGAAAAAAAAATTCAAAAAAAAAAAAAACATGGCCTGGCCGTGCTTAAAAAGACGGCCGTGTTCGTACCCACCCGCGAACACACACCTGGCCGTGTTCAAAAATCCAAAGTTTTGTAGGAAAAATTGCATCGAACACGCCCAGGCCGTCTTTTCAAGCACGGCCGTGTTTTTCAAAAAACAAAAATTAAAAAAAAATTTTTTTGCCGAAAAAATCATACCGAACACGCCCGTGCCGTGCTTTAAGCACTACCGTGTTTTAATTATTAAAAAAATTCAAAAAAAAACTCAAAAAAAAAAAACTTATATTTGATGATTTCACGGTATTCGAGTTGTGTATCCTTGATTAGGTATGAAGATGCCGATGAAGATTCCCGTCTTAAACAACCCAATGGTATTTCAATACCGATTTTACTCTTCTAGTAAGGTCGTATTTTTATTTTCTACCTCTTTTATTTTCTTCAGTGTGGTTGATTTTTGAGTGTTTTGTTTGTGTTCATTCATCTCTTTCTTTCACATTGAGGACAATGTGAACCTTTAAAGTTGGAGGTGGGTGCAATTACATTCTTAGTTTGTGTGTGCTTGCTTTTATTTTTAGTTTGTCGAAAAGAGGTAATTTTTTTAACAAATTGAGTGTTTGCTAGTCAATAACTTAGCCAATTACACCAAAATTAACTTTTTGGTTTATGTTTTTAATGTGAAGCAATTGATTGTCTAGAATAGATTGATGTAGATGTGTGCTAAATTTTGACGAGATTTCCAACTCCATAATACTTGATTTGTTAAGGCATTTACGACAAAGCTTAGTGTTATGAACGTTTGAGAATTCATGATTTAGTGGTGGTTAACTAGTTGTTATACCAAGCTTGTGAAAAAAAAACAACAAATGAAAAAAAAAAAAAAAAAGGGAATCCAATCGAGGTTATACTCTCTATTTGTTGTTGCTTAGTAACTAGGAGCATTCATGAGCCCCATGTTTTGTCTTTTACGTAAAACGGCGACACAAATATGAGTATGGGAAACCACCCTAGGAGTGTTTGAACGAAAATTCAAAATATAAACCTAGTGGAAGAATGCCTCTTAAGGACCTACCAAAAAAAAAAAAAAAATCGAAAGGGAGAATGTATATTCCTTGAATTCTCATTCCAATAAAAGTTCAAGAAGCTTGGTTATATGACTAGTAGGCTAACTACAATGATCCATTGAATTCTTGTATTTTCATGACATTATTGAATTGAAGTTATTCATAACTATCAATATTTGTGGAGTGATGATTTCAAGTTTGAATAATGCTCACGATGTTCGATCTTTCGACAATGATCGATCGTTTTGCAAAATTGTGTTTTTTCTTGAATGGTTAATTCGGGTTGGTATGCTAAGAACTTGATTGCTTGTGTTCAATGTGTTGAAAAAAAAATCCTTGTGTGTTGTAATTTATGAACCATTCTTATTGATTTAATGTTTTGCTTGAGGACAAGCAAAGTTCAAAGTTGGAGGTGGTTTGATAAAGTGGTCTTTTTATGCATGTTTTATGTGTATATTTAAGTATGATTTGAGTTATTTTATTGTTAGTTTCATAAATTTTTGATTGTACATGGTTCACATTACTCGAGGTGCTTTTATTGGTGTAGATTGATGATTTGGAGTCTGTTTTTGGTGAATTTTGGGCCATGGTTTCATGTTAAAACATACCCGGGGTTTCGGATGCAAAAACACTCAAAATCCCAAGCTAAACGTGTCATTTCGGGGTCTTTTCGATTAAACACGGGCGGGGTGTATTTTAAAGCACGGCCGTGCTTTTTAAAAGTCAAAAACGAGCAATTTTTCGACCCGACGCGTACCAAACACGGCCAGGCGCCAAAGTGCTTTTCACGGCAGCCGTGTTCGAGAAAAATCCGCGAACACGGCCTGGCCGTGCTTTGAAAGCACGGGCGTGCTTTTCGTCGATGGTTTTTCTTTGGCGGAAATTATGGAGACTTTCCTTTGTGCTTTTTGACAACCTTTGAGCAACTTTTACACCTCATTTTGATGCACCAAGCTCTATTATTCCCTCAATTGTCATGTGGCCACAATGATTCAACCAACTCAACAATGAATGTGCACACAATGATTCAACCAACTCAACAATGAATGTGCACATAATGATTCAACCAACAACCATGGAAGTGGAGCATTTGTTAGCATTATTGATGTGTTCTTTCACAAAGATGGTGCCTATAAAAGCCAAGAGTTTGAGTTGGAGAGATATAAATTCATGTAATATTCATTCATATAGAGATTCATTGTGTTTAATATTTTGAGTGGAATTGGGATCAAGAGGTCTTGGAGGAATAAGCTTGTAGCAACATTGGAGAAGAAGGCTTGGATCAACATCATCTATCAAGGGAAGAAGTCATTGAGATTTTGAGAAAGATAAGTACACCATGTTTACAATACTTAAATCTTCTTGTGTAATTTATTCTTTTGTCAAAATCATGAGTAGCTAAACTACTAGTGTTTGAATGTAATGAACTCTAGAATGGATTTGTGATTAAGGTTTGTATGTTTTTAATAAAATTCTCATGTCTTGTGTGATTCACTTATATCATGTTTATTTCATTCAAGTTGATATTTTAGGTATATTAATTTGATATTTATTCCTCATAGGATAATCGAGAGATTTATGGTGGGAAAGAACCTATATAAGTGAAAAGAGTTGCATGCAATCCTAGATATAGGGCGACATAAATCTTCCGAATTAGGGTCAAACCTAATATGGGAATTCATAAATCGTTGTAATGCAATTTTGGGGTTTTAACTAGAAAGAGATTTCAGTTAATCAACTCGAGATTAGGAGTTTTTCGCCTTGAGAAAGGGTTTAACTTAAATCGGGAATTTCTACGGTCCACATAACATGAGATTTTATTAAAAGAGGTTGGTTTTTGCTTAAGGGCTTATGGTTGTATTTTTATCTTGATTGAATCACAAAAACATTCTAGAGGATTTACATTCAACACATTTCTATCTCTTGATTTCTCATTCTACAATCTATTTTTATTTGATTTCTTTTTGTAAGTTGCAATTATCTTAAATTCTCTATTTTTTTTTTCATTTTCTATTTTAACAAACAAAACTCGAAAATTACTAGATTAAATAACAAAAAGACGGTAATTATTAGTACTTATAATCCTCGTGGGAATGACACTTTAAGACTAATAATCTATACTACAAAACGATAGGTGCACTTGCCTATGGTTTTCTAGTAGCTTTTGAGCCATCAATGACGATGACAATGACATTGAGTTTCTACCTCCACTTCCTAATGATTTTAGAGAATTGTTGTTATGTAAATCTTAATGATGGTGTATCGGTTGAAACATGTAAGAAACATAAATGAAACATGTAAGAAACAATTGTGAAATAGGGGATCATGTGATATAAGTTTGTAGTAATTTGTTTTTATATTTTAGAGAAATTGTGTAGTTTTTCTCCATATACTCTGTGACTTTTTTTTTTGTCATCCTTGTAAATGTTGATCTTTGCTTCATTTCGATGTCATGCATGTCTAATCTTGAACTAAAGATCTCACATAATTTAGCAAATATGTTACTAGTAGGTATTTTCCGCTTCACGGTTGATGCATTCAATAATTCTACAATGTTGGAAGTCAATACAAAGTATTTTTGGTCCGACGGTGGACTCGTATCCATTTCTCGTAGCCGATGATGACAAGTAAGCTCAAATTTTTGAATTGAATTTGTTGCTCCAAGATTTCGTTTAGGAGTCTTTGAATGTGCGGTTCATTGGAATCGATATTCTTGTTATTTCAAAGTTGGTATACTCTATTTTCTTCCCATTGTCCATTGTGACACACCACAACCGAGATTTTCTCCATGCAATGTGGAATTCAATGAAAAGTTGGCTAAGTGAAACATATAAGAAACCTAAATGAAACGGTGTATGAAACAACAAAGAAACAAGAAACATATTTGAAACAACAAAGAAACAAAAAAGAAACCAACAAAAAAAAATCAATGGAAAATGGGTATTTTTGTCCAAATTCAAAGCGAAAATGGGTATTTTTGTCCAAAATCAGCGGAAAATGGACATTGTGCGGGGATTGGGCATCCAAAATCGGATATTTATGTCCTTTTCCTTATATATACATATATCATTTAAAGAAAGCCCATATATGATTGGCACAAGCACTCGCCAGCGCTAGGTGCTCTGAGGTCGAGGCGATCAAGTCTCGATCAATAGAAATATCACCTCGACCAAAAATCGGCGCCTAGACGGACAAAAATAGGCCAAAAATAGATTAAAATAAAAGAACTAAAAATAATAATGTTTTAGTGCTAGGCGTCGGGACAATTTTTACAATCTTGTACTATGTGTGTGTGTGTGTGTTTGATTTAAGGTAAACACATATACGTGTGTGTGAAGTGAATAAACTCCAGTCTACAAGAATCCGATTATAAGTTTTAATATAAAAAGGTATAATAAGTGCATGAGAAAATGATGTCAAAAACTCCAAAAGTAGATTGGGACTATCCAAATAAACTCAAATGTGGATTTGTTATTACAAAAATATATATCAATTGAAATAAAATATTTGAGTTTCATTTGGATTGATGAATTTGATGTTCCTAACTTTTAGCCTATAATAACAAAGTTACTGACCTTATTCGGATCAATTAATGATACAACGGTTTTCAAATTATTTAACTCATTGTTCAATCCATCTTTTGCGTAATTATAGTAGATTTCAAATCCATATTACATGCAATCATTTGAAACCCTTTTCTCAAATTATAGTAGACTCAGTCTGCCCTAGACCAATATTTATATCTCTTAAATTTTTCTCCCTCTCAGTTATCTCCCTGCAAATCTCTCTTATCTCTCTACTCTTAAGTCCAGTCGTCTCCCCTTTTCACGTCCTAGTCTTGGTCGACGTTGACTGGCCGCGGTCACACCCACCTTCTTTATGTCTTCCTTTGCAGATCATGACATGAGTTGCTCTCGTTCGAACATCATAATCATGTGTTTTCCCAATCTAAAAGCTCTCAAGACTGTGATGCTCGGGTTTTTTTTATCGTTTTTGTTGCATTTGGGTTGGTTCAAGAGTTTGGGGTGGATCTATGTTGTCTTGTTTTTTTCGAAGGGGTAGACAGTGTGATCACGACGACAAACTATGGCGGGTTGGTGGAAGGGTTGTTTGGTGAGGGAGTGACTGTTTTTTTTTTCTTCTTTTGGTTCTTTAGCTTTTTTTCCTTTTTTTTTCATGGTTTTCTCTTACTTCACTTCTTGTTAATCTTGTCTTGTTTTTCTTTTTCTAATTAGTTGGGTTTTTTGGTAGTTTCGTTTGCCTTTTTCTTTTTCATTGTAACATTGTTGTCTTTTTTGTTTCCGGATGAGGACAAAATTTATAAGCGGATTAATTTATCTTACTTATATTGCAAGATAGTTGTTTGTGTCAGATTTGTATGTGTGTTTTGCGGCGAGTTTAACTAGTCTTTCCTTGTAGGAAATGTTCGAGTATTTTCTCGCATTCTTCCTTCACAATTGTTAGTGCAATGAGGCTCTTTTGCGGTTGTCAACAATTGTAGTTTTATTTGGAGTTCTCAATAAAATTTCTATCGTTTCAAATTTATTTCAAAACCTTTCAATTCAAATGCAACTAAGGCTAATTCTAAAATCATTGCCTAACTAATGTGTTTCACCTTGTGACTTTGACCAGCATTGCCACAACAAAGCCTTGACTTGAGAGCCAACCTAAAGAATCATATTCATTTCGGGATCTTTAGGAGGAGATCATTCTATTTGTGAATCCCAACGCGGAGTCTGTCGAAGGAGATTGTTCGTTCAATGCTTCGACCATAACTTATACACTAATTCAATAAATGATTGCTGATGAATTTGATATTAGTAATTATATTGAGATCATAACAAGCCACATTTCACTTTTATATTAATGGGTGATGTAGTGGAGTTGATGTCGAATGTTTCAAGTCTAATCTACTTCAACACCACTTGGTAAGTCATTATATTAACCTCCCTAGTATCGTTTACCTAGATGGCGTGGTCATCAAGTGCTGCGATCGAACATCATTCCTGTCACATAAAAAAATAAAAAAGTTATCAATTGTTTTTCGTGGAGTATTTATGATTTATTACATCACAAATGTTGGTTATCAAATGATCAATCATTAACAATTACCAACAATTAGTTATCAAAAATTAATTAACAAATTAGTTTAGAATCAGATAAACATTCACATTTTTTCCGATTATTATTTTTTTTAAAAATTTGCAAATCATACTAATTTACACACACACAAAAAAAAAAATCATTGATATTCACAAATCAAGAATGTGTCTTGGCAAATTTACAACATCGCTGTTGCAGAAAAAGGCCAAACTAACTGATTTTGCTTGACAAGAAGACAACACTCGAAAGACTCTCTCAATTTCCCCTCCACACATTCTCACTTTACCTTATCTTTAAGCTGTCCCCTCTCTTTTCCCACTATAATCTTCAAATTTCCTGTGTGCCCAGATCCTTAAATGAACCCATTTACAAACCCCCGCGATCCATTCCCCTCCTCCCAGCTCCACCGCCATCGCCCCCGCCGCAAATGGCATCGAAACTAGGGTTTACTGTGACGAAACCGAGATTCTTCACTGCCCATTTCAGAAAACCGTTCATTTCTGTCTCTTCGTTACCGTCTTCGGCTCCTGGAGTTCACTCGGTTCAGTTTGGTGGGAATAAACTGTCTTTTTCGCGGAGACTGTTGGTTATTTCTCCCAAGGCCACGAGTGATCAGCCAGGTTTAGTTTCTGCATCTCAAACAAGGATGATCAGATAGGAATAGTTTCTAAGTATTAGTCTTTTACAAATGTTTTTTTGGTGATTTAGAAGTTAGAAACTTGCTTAGTGTTAGTGGATTGGTATTTGGATGATTGATTTAACTATATGGAGTTCACTCTGTTCAGTATAAGTTTGTGCATAAGGCAATATATAGAGCATACATGGAAGATAAATTGAAGAGTATATTGGGGGAGGCCATATAAGTTATTTGATCAATTTTTTGAGAAAAAACATGATAAATGAATAAAATAGAGCAGTATGGAAATTAATATGCAGAGACCTTATTGAAGTCATTAGTAAACATGCTAAGAAAACTAAGCTTGTAAAGCTCTAATCTAAAAGTTTAAAGACTTATGAAAGTTGATCGGATTGACAAATTGTTTAGCCTTGTGCCGGCAAAGCCTTGTATCAAGCACGTGTGCGTGTAATTCGCATTGAGGAGTGGAAGACTCCTGTGGTGCGATGAACTTGGTACACTTTTGAATACGATGTCATCATTTTGTGGCTACACAATGATTTGTACTATTGATACTGCTAGTGAATTTAAGTGATTAGCAATCACGTGTAAAGCTGCTTACATTGAGTCGCATGTTTACTTCAGGCCAGGTCCGAGAAGATGAAATTGTTGATAGCAATGTCTTACCCTATTGCAGCATAGATAATAAACAGAAAAAGTCCATAGGAGAAATGGAACAAGAATTTCTTCAAGCACTTCAGGTAATAATAGAGCAACCCCTGTTACCTTTTTGCTAGATGATTTTGAATATAGCACACACATCTATTTTCTCATTTTTATGGATACATTCTTAATTTTCCCTTAACACCTATCCCGGAAGTTATAAGCAGTTATCTTCATTTTATAATTACATGGAAAATAGGCTATTCCCTCTTTTGTATTTTGACATTCTTAGCTGCTACTTTACTACAGGCATTCTATTATGAAGGAAAGTCTATCATGTCTAACGAAGAATTTGATAACCTCAAGGAAGAACTCATGTGGGAGGGAAGCAGTGTTGTAATGCTAAGTAATAACAGTTCCTATGCTTTTTATGTTGGTTGGTTTATGATAAGGTTTTAGATATGAATTTTCTGTTCATGTAACTCACTCTTTCGATTCAGGTGCTGATGAACAGAGGTTTCTGGAAGCTTCAATGGCTTATGTATCTGGGAATCCAATTATGACAGATGAAGAGTATGATAAGCTAAAACAAAAACTTAAGGTATGTGAACAATGGTTTGAGAAAAATGATGTACAAGGAAATATACATAAAATGCTAAGAATATTATCTATTGTCCAAGTAAAATTTCTTGAAAAATAACAGTACTTTTTTTTTTTTTTTTTTGAAGAACAACAGTTCTTCAAGAAAGTAAAGATTATTTCTTTAAAAATATCTCAGAAGAAATCTAAACCAATCATCAGTCATGTTCCGTGATGCCGTTGGCTGTCACTGTCTGCTTTTCATATACATTTGAGGATTTGAATGCTATTTTCTACTGTCTCTATTGGTATATTATTATTATTAATTATTTTTTTCTACTTTATGCTTTGCCTTATTTTCTTGCTTTCTTTCTTCTTCTTTTTTTTTTCCATTTCTTAACTTCTTCTAATATCTTGTAGACGGATGGGAGTGACATAGTGGTTGAGGGTCCTCGATGCAGTCTCCGTAGTAGAAAGGTTTGTGACTTCTCCTCCTATGACTTCCATCTACGATTGAGAAAGTAATACTTTCATGTATAAAATCAGCGTCTGTTGCGCATATCTCGTGCTAAGAAGCGTGATAGTAATCCTATTTACATATCGGCAAAAAAATAAAGATATTTTTGCTACGTGCATCTCTAACTGAATCCCATTTATTTTTGACCTGCAGGTTTATAGTGACCTTACCGTTGATTATCTCAAGATGTTTCTTCTGAATGTACCAGCTGCGGTTGTTGCTTTAGGATTGTAAGTAACACTGACTTTTGACATAAAATGCTGTTTTACCAGTTAGGAAAACAAACTCTGCAAGACTGCAACTATATCCGAATATTATTTAGTTTGTTGAATAAACGCCATGGGACCAGAATAAATTCTCATTTATCATCTTTTACTGCTAGGCATCTGTGCCCTTATGTTTTTCTTTGGCTGAGAGCCGTAAAATCTCAGGCTTAACAAATCAATCTTGCTTTGTCTCTTTTTTTCAGGTTTTTCTTTCTTGATGATTTGACTGGATTTGAGCTCACCTATCTATTAGAGGTAATGGAATATCAGCTTCGTGGGTTTTGATATTCATTGTATATGCATCCAGTGATCCAACATCCTAATATACTCGAGTTCCTTCTTAGTGGTCATGAGATCTCGGCAAAATTTCAGCATGAAACCATTACAAGAACATACTCGCCAATACCACCATATTGCTTATTTACAGTTTCAAATAAAGATTTAACTGCCTGAACTGGAATGTTGAATCAAAACAAAACTTTTCAGTTATCATTTATTATTTGCATTGCGTTGATATTCTCTTACATTAACTCAAACATATTGTCTTGCAGCTTCCAGAGCCGTTCAGTTTCCTTTTCACGTGGTTTGCAGCTTTGCCCTTGATACTATGGTTGTCTTTCACAATTACAAACTTAATTGTGAAAGACTTTTTGATCTTAGTGGTAAGATTCTGGTAGAATGCTTGAATCAGGATGTGAAAGTGAGTCATTTATTACATACTCTTCAAGTTGACCGATGAATTTAATTTTCAGGGACCCTGTCCGAACTGTGGCACGGAAAACACTTCATTCTTTGGGACCATATTGTCAGTATCTAGTGGGGGTTCAATCAACACAGTGAAATGTTCAGGGTAAGTGCACGAGGTATTCCTCAGGAAAGTTATCGCTTTTGTATCCGTCATTTGATTATCTTTTCATAATTTTGACTATCACAACATGATTACCAGTTGTGGTACGGATATGGTGTATGCGATTCTCAGACACGATTGATTACGCTACCTGAAGGAAGCGAAGCATGAGTTCAGGCACGTACCCTCCTGTGTTTTTTATTTATTTATCTGATAATAAATATTCACCCTTCATCTAAATAACTAAAATTAGACACGTAAAACGGTGAGAGTGATCGCGTGTATTAAACAAGTGAATTGCTATGGCTCTGTGTCCATATTCTGGGTTAGACATAGTGATTGCAGGAGGACAATAAAGATTGTAATGAATTTTATAAAGAGACACATGATTTCACTGATTTTTGCCTCATTACCAGCCACACAATCTTAGTACTTCTCATATTGGTCCTTAATCTATCCCCCTCCCCCCCTTTTTTTTTTTTCTTTTCTCAAAAGATAAATAAAATATCCACCTTTTTTGATGAATAAGAGCAACTAGGTTAAATTTTATTGTAGACTGAATGAATTGTTCCACATTTTTTTAACTTTTCGGAAGGTTATCTATGAAATATAGGGATAATTACAGAAACACCCCTGAGGTTTGGGCAAATTACAAAAGAACCCAGAGTTCTTTGAAAATTACGAAAAACCCCTTGAGGTTTGATTCCATCTTACATTTTTTCGGTGATTTTCAAAAATATTTCAAAATAACCCCTCACATTTACAAAAACATTACAGTTACCCCCTCAAATTTAAGACAAAATGAAACCTGAAGGTTTTTTTGTAATTTTGAAACATGTCTGGGCTTTTTGTAATTAACCCAAACTTTAGGTGTGTTTTTGTAATTATCCCATGAAGTATATAAAGCACCAAAAACATCTCCATCGAATAACTATATGCAGCATTAACTTTTCGACGCATACTAAATGATCCATCTTAATCCAAATTATTTGGTTCATTATGCCTGCAGGATTATGTTTTTTGTAAAAATGTACAACACCACTGGCACCGACGTGATTTGGAGGGCGAAGATGAAAAGCGTGTTTAATTAATGTAAATGTGAGGATGTAGAGAATAGTTTTCAAGTGCAGAAATTGTGGACACACTTAAATGGTTGTATGCCTGTGGGTAGCTGTATCATATATTTATGTGTTGTGGTCATATGTATATCTTATACCGGTGCAGGTACTGAAGAAGCGAAATGCTTTACCAGTTTGAATTACAGATTTTCTGTAAATTTCATGCTATTTTAGTCTTTCTTACACCAATGCATGTCTCTTTGTCTCTTCATGTGGTACGTAGAGCTGTCAATTCCGTCCTGGCCCGATATTTCAATGGGCTGGGCTTCTTTATCCTAGACCCGAAAACACCGGGCCTCAAAAGCCGACCGACGGGCTAGTCCGGTCGGCCTGGGTTTTTCAGTGTATTTTTCATTGATGGCCGGGTTGGGCTCCCCCAATCGATGGCGGGTTACTGTTTTGGCCGTGCCGATATTTTGACAGCTATAGATATGGGCACATAATGGATTGGATTTCCTTCCCTAAACATATGAATAGAATAATGTTAGGTATGGCTATGAATTCGAACTCATTTAACTTTTTTATTTTAAAAAATAATGTATGTATGTTTTTATTGTCTTTCTTCATTATCATCATCAATCGCACCTTATCACATTGTGTGGGAGTCAAGGTGCAGTGTGAGGTTTGTAGTGTCAATTAATTGTCTAAAATTGGCTCTAAAATTCATGCAAAAATTATAAATTTTTTTTTTATTGTTTTGATTTCCACCCCCCCTGAAATATAAGTTTTAATTAAATTATAAAAAGAGTTTAGCGGGTCTAAAGGTTTATCAATGGAGTTTAGATTTGAGTTGTGTTTGGGTTTTAAGTCCTTAGAATTCTTAATGAGTAGGGTGTAAAGTCTGGAATCAGATATTCTATTCTATTTTCTACTCCGCTTTGTGTTCATTTATTCGGATGAATGATACATGTCAATGTATTAAAATAGTCAACATGTGTTTTATCTTGTAGACTCGGGTTAGTCAACAAACATTGGAATTAGGGATGGCAACGGGCGGGTCGGCTAAATCCGGGACCCGCCCGCCAGGAAAACATTGGACCCGGGACCCACCCGCCCCCCGTCTTGGACCCGTAACCCGATGGGTCCAACCCGCTAGACCCGCCATTTTTTATTTGATTTCAGCTACTGGGCTTGAATCATGTGCAGCTGGTTTTTCAAGCTCCAGTTAGTGTACTACAATATTCTACCAGGCAGGAACAAAAATTAGTATCATCTGAAAATTGAACAGTGAAATATTGTGGAGAGAATTTAAAAGCACCAGTAAAATCAACAGTAATGTGAGTTTCTCTCTAAATTTGACCAAATTCATCCAGAAAGAATAGAGAATAGAGACATAAGACAACTTGTGTCATTGAGAAAGTTTAGTCAAAAAACAAGCCTTAGTTCACTGACTTTGTGAATAATACTAAATATAATAAATTTTAATTGTAATAAATTTTATAGGGGCAGGTCCGGGGCGGGTTCGACTGGACCTGCTGCCGCCCCGGACCAGCCGGATTTTATAAAAATGGACCCAGGACCCACCCCGGGACCCGTTTAGACGGGTTTAGACCCGGTCCTAATGGGGCAGCCCGGCTCATTGCCATCCCTGATTGGAAAAGGAAGTAGAATAGAGACTCCATATTCAGGAGATGAAATGCTGTTTTCTGATTATATAGACTCGTGTCAATCATCCAAAATCGTGTTTTATTTCTTATTCTACTACACAAATATTTGACAAGTGTGCGGTGGAATATGATATAAAATACGATTTTCTGGTCATTAAATGGTTATTCCTCTTTTAAATGTATTTTGCACTCAATAAATCGAGAAATTCTTGGATAGATTGGGTGTAGTGCACCTACATTAGAAGGTTGGGTGGTGGAAAATATTGACTTTATGATCTAATAATCAATGATGAATACAATGGATTGGATAATCTTAAATTCTTAATTATGGTCTGATTTCATTGTTTTAAATCAGTTAGGTGCAATTGAGTTAGTGGACTTGATAATAATTCAATCAATAAAAAAAAACTCAAAATTAAATTAACAATAAACCTTTAGCTTATCATTATTAGAAATATTTAAAGAAAGCATAAATAATCTCATCATTAGAGTACTAAAATGATATTGAATCCTACTATACCCAATTTATGTGGTTCCATTTGCCAACCCTAATTATTTTTAATTATAGATTTATTCCATTCATTGAACATCCTAATTATTTATAGCCAAGAAAAAACATAATTTACACTAACTCATTAGGCCCAAACACACAAGAGTTGCACACACGTTTGTACTCAATTTAGGACATAAACAAATGTTTGGTACAAGATAAAATAATTAGCTAGCCCTCCAAAGTCCAAACCAATACCTTTAAAATTTCAAAAATTAAAATTTTCAAATGTTTGACTTACAAATGCATGTTTGTGAAGGTCACGTAGTGTACATTACTCATTCTACACCCTCAAAAACTATATAAACATCACATTTCCAAATCAAATTGGCATTGCAAATTCAGACATAAGAACTAAATAACAAGTAGCAAATTAACTTAGGCCAAGAAAAAAAACATGGCTTCTTTGCTTCAGTCATGGTGCCTCAGCTTCTTCCTAGTGATAGCGGTCGTCGGCAGGCGACAGCGGTCGTCGGCAGGGCGACAGCAGCCGGATACTATGCCACCCCGGTTTTCCGCCCACGCTTTTGAAACTTGCATATGCCACATTTTATGGTGACGAAACGGCTTCACGAAACTATGGGTACGTTTTATTCGGACTTAAAACAACTTAAAATGATTATTATTTGTTCTAGTGAGTTAGACTAAATTCTCTATTTTTTATTGATATGTGCCAAGTACAACAATGACGCCATCTATATATTTGACGTGCATTTATGATGTTTTGAAATATAAGATGAAGTACTAAATAAATGATATGTGTGACTTGGGCGGCTACCCAAGTCGACTAACCCGACTTGGGCCCCATTTTCTCATATTCTCATCATCTTCCTTCTCTCTTTGTTTCTCTTTGACTTCTTTAAATTATGTGGCATTAGTAATTGTCCTTTTTATTACTACAAGAAATTAGAAAAATAAAATATATTTATACACAATAAAAATTGGACTCGAGAAGGAATAATTTTTCAACGTTACATCCAACCACTTAATGTGTGTGTGGCTACTCTCTCTCTCTCTCTCTCTCTCTCTCTCTCTCTCTCTCTCTCTCTCTCTCTCTCTCTCTCTCTCTCTCTCTCTCTCTCTCTCTCTCTCTCTCTCTCTCTCTCTCTAGAATGGATGCATAACGATTTCTTTTTAATACAATGGATATAGTAAGAAAGGGAATACATGCACTCACATGTAATCGAACTCGGGTTAATTATCCTTATTTACATGACATGACCACGGGAGCACAAGGGACCTATAGTAATTAAAGTCATAATTAATCATGTAACAAATGTAATTTATTTATTTGTGGTAATATGTCAAATTGATCACTTATATATGTTTTGTGAAAATGAAAAATAGTCATGTCTTTTCAAAAATATGTTTTTGTCTTTTCAAAAATATGTTTTTTTTTTAGTTATTTTGACTAAAAACGGACGGTCATACCATTCGTGTAATCTCTAGTGAGGTGCTTGACCATTTTTCAAAAAAATTGATGCGGTATCATAACTTGGTACCGAATTATGTATCAGCCCCCAAAATGAAAAAGAACGGTTATAAAGTGGACATTCGAGAAAAATGAAAAATAGTCTTGAGAAACATGACTAAGAGGGTGGTAATTTTTTTAGAAAAAGATCTTATAAGCTCCCAAAATAAGATGTGAGGAGCTTATAAGCTGTTTTTATAAAAGTAAGGGAACCCCAACTTTTTTTTCAAATTAAGATCTTATGTCAACAACCTCCTTTAATTTTGACTATTTTAATTACAAAATTCTCATTACTAACATTTAAAAGCTACACCGTCTTATTTTATCCAAACACTTCAACAACTTATTCTTAAAATAAGATCTAACATCTTATAAGCTCCAAAAACAACTTATAAGATGTATGACCTTATAAGATCTTTTAAATAAGCTTAGCCAAACACCCTCTAAAAAATACTTTTCCTATAGGAAAAAGACCAAAAATCTGACGGACTCTATTTATTTTTCTAATTAACAAATTTTCCATTACATGATGACAGGTGGAGCTTGTGGATATGGAAACTTATTCAACAGCGGTTACGGCACAGCCACGGCGGCGCTGAGCTCCGTCCTATTCAACAACGGTTATGGTTGCGGGCAGTGTTTCCAGCTCCGGTGCGTGAATTCACGGTGGTGCTACAAAGGGTCGCCGATCACCACCATCACCGCCACCAACCTCTGCCCTCCGAACTGGTCAAAGGACTCCAACAATGGCGGGTGGTGCAACCCACCACGGACCCACTTCGACATGGCCAAGCCTGCTTTCATGAAGATTGCTCAGTGGAAGGGTGGCATTGTACCCGTCATGTTCCGCAGGTATACAAATTTACGATAATTACAAAACACGCCCCTGAGGTTTTGGCTAATTACAGAAAAACCGGAGCTTTTTTTAAAATTACGAAAAAAACTTGAATTTTGATTCAATCTTACATTTTTTCGTATCGTAAGTAAGAAACGTGTGAAAACCTCCATGAATTTTATCGAAATATTATAGTTAACCCATTAAATTTAAGTCAAAATCAAACCTCAAAAGGTCTTTTTCGTAATTTTCAAAAATCTCTGTTTTTTTTTTTTTTTTTGTAATTAGCCTAAACCTCATGGTATTTTAGCACCTTGGTTTAGGTTCTTTTTCATTGGGGTGTGATTCGGTCTGATATTTCTCCCCTTCATAAGCAGAAAACATTTCAAAAACGCCAGATAATTATAAAATTTTCCAGTTATCTTTTAAAATTACTAATACTTCCTTAAGTGTTACAACACCATCCCATAAGGTTTGTGTTTTACCAAACAAATACCCTTGCTGATGGTGCAAATTATAAAATAGAAATAAATGTCAAAAAATATTTAAAATTTTAAAATATTTCCAAATCTCATGGGCAATTCTTGTAATTAATTTCTATAAAAAAACAATACCCCTAAGACGACCAAAAGGATAACATTAGGGCTGACAATGAGTGATACAACACGAACAATTACACAATTACAAACACTGTTACAAAGACAAATGACACGATAAAATACGACATGACATGACACGACACGAACACGAAATTGTACATTAAGTTAAAATTACAATTATTGATATATTTAAGATCAAACAAGATAGATAACACGATAACGCGACACGACGACACGATTTGCACCCCTAGATAACACAAAGCTCCTAGCTACTCAATAAATAGTTTTCTACTCCACCTCATTTTGGAAAACATCTGATCAAATTTTGATTAATGTTACACAGAGTGACATGTGTCAAGAAGGGTGGTCTCCGGTTCACCTTCCAAGGCAACGGCTACTGGCTGCTGGTCTATGTGATGAACGTGGCGGGCGGTGGTGACGTGGCGAACATGTGGGTGAAGGGCAGCAAGACAGGTTGGATAAGCATGAGCCACAACTGGGGAGCTTCTTGCAAGCTTTTGCAACTCTTGGAGGACAATCACTTTCTTTCAAGATAACTTCTTACACATCCCATGAAACTATCATTGCTTACAATGTTGCCCCTGCCAATTGGCAAGTTGGAATGACTTATAGTGCCAGTGTTAACTTCCACTAATCATGGGCTTATCCCATTCTTGTTTTTTTCTTTGTTATTTTCCCCCGTTTTTTGGGGGGGCTTTGTCATTGATGTTTATATGGATTTCTCACTTATGAAAAAGTGACAATTTTTTCATGTCATTGTGAGAATGATTGAGATTCAAGATTAATAAGACTATATATGTAGAGTTAATTAGTTGTGCTTTTTAGTTTACATTCTAGTGAGCTTCCAAAGTTACTTTTACCATTCCATTTGACTAGAACTTTTAGTGTGTTTGTTTGTGATTGAGATTTCATGTTCTGGAGTCTTATTCCACTGTATTGAATGGATGTTACGTGTGCAAAATGCTATTATAGTTGTACATGTGTCATTCATCCAATAAATGTGGAACACACGAGAGATCTGGTCTCACTTGTTATACCTTCTTTGAAGCTTTCAGCTATTCCCTAACTGAAAACTAAATAAACATGAATTCTAAGAATAATGGGTGTTGGGCTTTGGTCCACCATCCTACATGCAATGGACTTTAAAAGAGGCGCGAGGCGCGACCCGTGATTCGAACTTGTGAGCACTGAATTGCACAGTTAAATGAGAGCTTAAAGGATTTGATATGGACTACCTATACCAACAGATGCATCTTCTTTTCTGGTGCCCATTACATATAAACTTTAAGATTAAGCGTGCTTGGTCTGGAGTAGACATGAGATAGGTGACCTCTAAGAAGTTTTCCAGGAAACGCATTAGTGAGGACAAAACACGCTAGAAAGGACTCATGACACGTAAATATACGTGAGACGGATTATTATGTGACATGTTTCTCATCGTCTGATAAGAAAATTTGTGGATAAAAGAAAAATATAAATATGTGCATATATTTTTTTTAAAAAAATGAAATGAAAATGGATTTATTTTGTAAATTAATTATACATGTAAAATAATTATACAAGAATGGTCCCCCCAAGAACAAGCAAAATTGATGCATGCTAGCCCACAAAGTGGTTGTAGTGGGAGACATGTAATCAAACACAAATGTATATATTTATCTTTATTAATCAGAATATTTAATTTTGATATTCACCTTCATTCTCTGATTCTCAGCACGCCATCATCCACTTTTTCACCTTACTCCCTTTTGACTTCAATTATCATCATAAACCCCACGCTCCCAAAATCATTTCTCCCATAACCTTTCTTCAACCTTTGTGTCTCAAAGTCTTATACATGCATTTTAAGGCAAGCATTCAATAAACAAAAAAAAGAAGCCCTACATGTAAAATATACTTTAAATTAATACTACTAAACAATTATTGAAACCAGAAAGTTTAGAATCTAGTTAGGACCCGATTTCTTGAATATTTTGTTTGATTCAATATTTCATTACATTTTCAACTCATAAATATATGATAAATATATACGAAAACACGTAAAATTTACATTCAAGAAAATATTTTATACACTTGAAGTGTATCCGTGCAGCAGAACACGACATGATATGCTCAATAGTGCTCACTTTTGCATCCAATTAATAATACGTGTATTGATGACAATATAGTCAAAACTAGTCTGACCCGGTGATAGAGTGGGGTCGGACTATGTTGTAAGCCGAAGAGAGCCGTGTCTATTTATATTGAAGAAAATGTTTTATACACTTGAAGTGTATCTGTGAAGCAAACACGACATGATATATTTAATAGTCCTCACTTTTACATCCAAATTAATGATACGTGTATTGATGACAATATCAATAGATAGAACTGTCAAAACTAGCCTGACCCGGTGATAGAGTCGGGCCGAACTATGATATTATAAGTCGAAGAGAACCGTGCCTATTTGGGCCAGCTCATTAGACCCGAAATCCTAGACCGACTCAGCTGACCCGACTTTTCATGGTCCGAGCCTCCAAAATAACTATCCATGAAATTCTGGCCCGACCCGACCATATTTTCTCTTTTTGGCACAACGGGTTAGCACTGGATTGACCTGACTCATTTGACAGCTCCTCTATCAATAGATAAAACTATTGATTCTTGTGATGTGCAGTTTAAGCATAACGGTACGCCTAATCATTCGCCGTCTCATTTCCTTTTCTTTGAAAGAGGACATACTCAAAAATCTCTCTACTACCTAAAGTTTTAAGCAACTAGTCCCAAAATCTAACATTCCCCATGAAAAAAAAGGCTCCTTTGAACACAACAAGCTTATTAACCCTCACATACCTTAAATTTGAGCTTATTAATCCAAATTAAATGGCCTTATTTCCTTCAATCACTCTGTTTTTTCTATCACTAGCAACATTACAATCACTACAATGCCAATCCCAAGAAATCAAATCAGCCCGCCTACTCGATCTCGTAATCAGAGACTACATTTTCAGA
This sequence comes from Rehmannia glutinosa, assembly GCA_016081115.2. Lineage (NCBI taxonomy): Eukaryota > Viridiplantae > Streptophyta > Magnoliopsida > Lamiales > Orobanchaceae > Rehmannia > Rehmannia glutinosa. The sequence continues at coordinate 46,677,434 of CM071924.1, forward strand.
TCACACAAAAAACATTTCAAAACAGGCAAACTACACCACATCAATCTACCCATGAATCTCACCGGCATAACCGTCGACGCGATACGGTTCCGTTGCGGCAGCTTCTATAGATACGGCGCGAAAATCCACGAGTTCCACGTAGGCATCCACGCGCGCGCCCATCCGTGCTCGAACGCCTCATCCTCGTCCGACAGAACCTCGGATCAACTGGTCGTCGCTGTACGGCGACAACTACGACCTGTCAGGCTATCGTCTGATATCCCCTGTTGTAGGCCTACTGGCCTACAACGCTAGCAGCACTAGCAAAACCTCGGAACTTAAAATCCAGGCTGGGAAAAAGCCGATTACTATTGATTTCAATGATGATGGGATCCTGCTCAACAACAACACGACAACGCCAGGGATCATCCCGCTGTGCGCGAGGTTCGATGAGGATGGGAGCGTTAGTCTGTCGAACCAAGCGCGGCCTAACGTGTGCGTCTCGACTAGGAATGGGCATTTTGGGTTGGTTGTGGAATCGCCGTTGATGCCGTTGAGACGGAAGGTTAGTCGATGGAGGGCGGCGATCGGGGGCGCGATCGGGGCGGTGTTAGGGGGGTTTCTGCTGAGTTTGTTGGTGGTTGCGATGTTCGTTAAATCGAAGAAGAAGGCGAGGATGGAGGAGATGGAGAGAAGGGCTTATGAAGAGGAGGCTTTAAGGGTTTCCATGGTTGGTCATGTGAGAGCTGTTACTGCTTCTGGGACGAGGACTTTGCCTGTTATTGAGCATTTTGAGTGTAGGCCTGCTGTAACGAGGTCAAATCGGGTCATAGCTCAACTGTTGGTAAATGACCCGAGTGACGTGTTGTGTATTCTTGGCACCCATAGTGTAACTGTTCGAATCTCCTTATAATAGGGTGGAGGAAGATTCTTGTTTGGTGACTTCAGTATGGCGGATTTCAGGACACAGCTCGGGACACTACTTGTTGAGCGATATCCGCGATTCACCTTATCCACAAAACTCAAGGGTAAAGGCAGTGGGAGTTCAAAGATGGTGTTCATTTTTTTTTTTTATAGTTTTTTGTTTGATTTTTTTTTTTCTGTATCATTTTTTTGTTGGTGTTATATGAATTGTGATTAATTTGAAGGTTGCAGCATAGGAATTAGGAAAGGGAATGCTGACAATTTAATTTCTTTATCAGTTCTGTGCTGATCTGATTTGACTTATTTTTGTTGTACGTAATATTCTGAGAATAAAATGCTTTTTAAGTTATTTTATTAATTCTTTTTATGTAATTTTGATGCGTTTATGATGTTACGAATTCTCTGGAAAAGATCTTTGGTACATATGTGGGAATTATTTTCTAATTTTTGCCCTTTATTGAATTTTATATATTCTTAATACTATAGATAATTACAAAACTACACCTGAGTTTTGGGTTAATTACAAAAAAAAAAAAAAATTAGAGATGTTTGAAAATCACAAAAAATCCCTTGATGCCTCCATTCCCTCATCTGATGCCAATTCAACCTACATTACACTTTTGAAGCCTGCCCTTTTTGGACCCGATTGCTTTGATCATGTTAATGAGTTTCACAGTTTCAGCCATGGACACTACAACATTTTATTTTCTCTGTTGTTCTTCGACCAGTAAAAAAAGCAGTAAAGCAAAAAAAAATATGCATGAGGTACATATATAGTGTTTTTGTTGACTCAATTATGGAGAAAGGCATGCAAATGACGATTTTCGCCCTGATATTCTGGCTGAAAGGTCTTGGGGCATCAATTTTATGAGGGAATTTTGATGGGGTGCAAATTGCCAGCAATTTATGTAATTAGAGAGTGCAATATGGCAAAATTTGCAATTTAAGGATGGAAAGTGCAAATTGCAGATTAGTCCTAATTGTAATATTTTTCAAGTATAAAACTGAGACATGAAATATTTGCACTCTCTTTATCTGGGTTTTTGTTGTGTTTGCTGATACCGTTTACATTTTTTTGAAATATATCGGCATGAGTTGTCTACATTGATAATTAAGGGGAAAAAGTCCACTTTATAAGTTAAGTTACTCCTCCTACCACCAATTGGTTTTAGGATGGAATCTCACTTGATGGACTTGAGTTCCCTCCCATATTGGGTACACGCTCAATGGCGGAGGTAGGGGGCAAACCCGGGCTCCGACCCCCTAATTTTTTTATCTAGGTAAATTTTTTAAATTTTTTAGTTAATATTTATGTGTATGTTTTTAATTTTTATTTGACCCACCCGATTTCGTGTATCGGCTACTAATTTAACATGCTTTCTTGATTTATTGTAATTGCTGATAAGGTTCTCAATATGTGTTTCTTGAATTTCTTTTCTGTAATGATCTTACCTCTAGGTATCTTGAGATTTGTTCTCTTTTGTTTTTTTAGCATGTGTTTTTTTTTGGTTTCCCCTGCTAAAATTTGATAGCAATCATCGTTATATGTGGCACAAATATGCTTATGTTGCAAAGTTCAGTTGATGAATATATGTATTAGTGGTGATTACGGTGCGGTTTGGGCGGTTTTTTCAATATTTTCAAATCGAATTGCTAAGTGCGGTCCGACCACAAGTTTGATTTCAAGTCGCGGTTTTTAGAATAAAACAAATATGCGATTTTCAACGGTTTTGCGGTTTTAACGTACAATAAGTGAATATTATATGGAACAATCAAAATGAGAAAAAACAACTTATCAATTCGATAATTAAAAAGTTATGGATATGTTGTAATTGCCGAAATTGAATATTATAACAACTTCAATAATATATAATAGTTGAATCTAATAGAAATATGGAGCTTTTGTAATCACTGAAAAAAGTATTTCGTATATTTTGGCCTTAAAAAGCATTTTTTAGTGTTTGCAAGTATCACTTCTACTTCAGTTCTCGCTTATTTAGTCATAATCTAAAAGCGTAATCTAAAAAGCATGGAGAGAGATGCTTTAGATTTCCGTTTATGCTCCTAGTTTGATTTTTACAAACAAATAAACACCTCTACAAATTTTTCATCGAACAATCTCAACTTTTGATTTTATTTTCAAACTCTACCAACTGTGATTCTCATATTTGCTTTTGCTACTGAGAAATCATTTTTTTCTAAAAGCATAAGTTTTGAAACTCTCCCATAACTTCAATATTTCAATCTCCATGTCACAAATTTCCCAACATAAATCTCATTATACAATTTATATCCATAACAAGAAATGAAGGCTTTGGTGTTTAAACTATTGAGTAAATTGACTAATATACCTATTATACACAAGTGAAAATAATTAAATATGAATACATAAAATTATACACAAATATATTATAGATTTAGAGAAATGTAATGATATACATAGAAAATAAAGTATATATACATAGTATTCTACTTGCGTGCGGTCGGTGCGGTTTGATACTTCAAATTGTAATTGCACCATCTTATGCGATGCGGTTTAGATTGAAAATATTAATCGCGGTTTTCCAATAAATAATCAAATACGGTGTGGTACGGTTTGGTTCGGTCGGTTTTTGTGGTTTTCAATTTTTGTTGATCACCCCTAATATGTATATATGTCAACAATCATCAACAAATGCACATAAATCATCTTTATTTCATATGGATGGATAACATATTAAATCAACAAATCTAGATTTCTACTAGTGAAGGTTTATTTATTCACAAAGCTTGACCTAATGAACATCATTTCAACAAGTAATTACTAAATACATAGCATATGTTGTATGATTCATATACCATCTCATCAATCAAGCCTAATTTCTGCTTGTAAAGGTTCATTTGAGAAGAAAGCATGTAAGTTATGAAGAACTAGCTTCTCAAGAGCTTGAAATGAGTCCGAAGTAAAAGCCGCCCTATGTGGAGATAAACGAGCGTTATCAACGCCAATAGTTCTTCCAGGAACATGAGGTTCGTGCTCAAAAACATCGAGACCAGCACCACCAATCTCACCTCTCACCAAGAACTCGACCAATTCCTTCTCATCAATAAGCGCCCCGTCCAACATTAACGATTATACTGTCTTTCTAAATTTTGTCATGACATCCTTGTTTATTACATGGTATGTTTCGTTTGTGAGTCGCAACAAACTATCAATATATCGATGATTGATGCAAGATCACCAACATTGGCATAGTAAGTATATGTAACATGAGATTTGATGTTTCTTGAGTTGTAAGCAATGGTGCATCCAAATGCCTCAAACCTCTTGGCGATCCTTGACCCAATGTTGCAGCTAAACCTACAATCCCTACTACTCGTTTTCCACTCACTGAAATAATCAATAGTCATGTCAATTTTATGATTGCAGAGCCATCCCTGGGGCGTCCGGGCGCGCCGCCACACAGCCCCCCCCCGGCGAGGGCCCCGCCCTGAGATTTTTTTCATTTTTTAATGATTTAAAGTGTATTTGTATATATACAAAATGTCGCGCATTTTGGCGAGATTCGACGTTCGGCAAAGTGGTTCAGGCTCTTCTTTCATTGCTGGGAGGTCCTAGATCGAACTGCAACAAAGCCTGTTCCTTTTTTGTTTTACCAAATCTACACTTTTCATCTTTTAATCTTTGTTAATTTTTTACCAAATTTTCACTTTCCATCATTTTAATTTAAAATAACCCACCCATAAACAACTTTTCAGCATTTAACTCAAAAAAACCCATCATCCAAAAAATTGAAAACATGCACCCATCAACAAATGATTGTATTTTTCTTTATGGTTCTTCCTCAATTATTTTTTTTTTAAATTTTAAGATATATTTAGATTTAGTTGTTTCATTTTCATATCAATAAGATTTTTTTCTATATTTATTCTTTTATTGCTTAAGGTTTCATTCTCTTTCTCTAAAATAAAACCCTCTTATTTTTTCCATAAAGTTCTTTCTTTTATCTTTTATTATTTTTAATATATGATGTAATAATATTGAAGTATCTCATTCGTAGCATTACTTTAACTAAATTGGAAACGTTGAAAATAAAATATAATTTTTTATTATTTTATGTTTATATTTTATATTTTGATCAATGAAGATATTTTTCGTAATAATGATTAATTAATTAATTTAAAATTTTTCTATATGAATAGTTGAACATAGGGCCCCCTTTCATTTTTTTACTGAGAACCTTTCAAAATATAGGAACGGCCCTGTGATTGAAATTTGTAAAATGCACCACTAGTTTATTGAAAAGTAAGGGTTAAAAATCAAATTGGTTTAGACTTTAGATAGATTGGATAACATAAAGGGATAATTATAAAAACACCCCTAAGGTTTGGGTTAATTACAAAAAAACCCAAATATATTTTAAAATTACAAAAAATCCTTTCGGTTTCGTTTTATCTTTTAAGGAGAATCGTAATATTTTTGTAAATGTCGGGTTTTTTTGAAATATTTTCGAAAATCACCCGGAAAAATGTAAGACGGAATCAAACCTCAAGTTTTTTTTTTTTTGTAATTTTCAAAGAACTCGAGTTTTTTTAATTAGCCCAAACCTTAAGGGTGTTTTTGTAATTATCCCTAAAATAAAACAATGATAATTAATTAACCTTTGAGCCAAGAATATATTCGTTCATGACGGGCCAAGACCCGGACCGAACAAACCGATCCCATAGCGGAAGCCCGTCGTAGAACATCAATGGTGAGCCCAATTGCATAATCCGCCACATCATCGGAAAAGCGTCGCGGCGCCGTGACGCGGATGATACGGCGGCGGCGCCGCGAGGTCAAAGTGGTTGATTCGGTGATGGTGCCGACGACACACTCGATGGCAGGATACCTACAATGACGTAACCGAGAAATATATAGGTACGCAAAAGTGGGTGAGTCAGATAAAAAACTAAAAGAAAATGATAAAAAAAAATCTTAAGTGTAAATTTTTTTATGGGATAATTACAAAAACAGGCCTGAGGAATGTGCTAATTACAAAAAAATTTACAAAAACATTCCTCAAGTTTGATTTTGTCTTAAATTTAAGGGGTTAAATATAATATTTTTTATAGATGTCATAGGAATTTTTGAAATATTTTTTTCTTTTGAAAAGAAAAATGTTTGATGAAATCAAACCTCAATGAGATTTTGTAATTTTAAAAAATCATTGGGTTTTTTTTTCTGTAATTAGCCCGAACCTCATGGGCTTTTTGTTTTATCCCTTTTATATAAAAAAAAGGGGTCGGGGCCAGGTTGGTTCCTTTGTCCATGGATACCTATCGAGGTGGTCGGAAGTGAGAGGTGCGGATCCCATGCAAAGCATGAGACGGGCGGACTTGGATAGGACCCGGAATGACGGGTCGGGCGTGCGGGTCGAGGACGGTGTATTTGGTTTGGAGGACGGAGAAAATGGGGAACTTGAAGTTTTGAAAACGGTGGAGGAGAATCAGTGGAAGTTTTTGTTCGGGTTGGCGGCGTTGATTGGCGGCGGCGCGGCCGCCGTGGGCGGTTGTGCTCCGATGATGGAAGTCTCGTGTTCTGGAGAAGAGTACTCATTACTCAACTGGGAATGGCTTTAGCCCTGCCATGGTTTTTGGCTTTCTTGCTTGTTTAGTATTCATAAATTTGTTCTACTTTGATTGGTTGATTTATAAAGAGGAATTAAGATGAACAAACATAGGCTTAATTGCAATTCTAGTCTACCAACAAATTAATGGCAACAATCACTTCCAATATTTTAATAATGGGTTAGTCTCTGTCAAACGATTTAACGGATCTAATTTGCTAGACGGATCTAAATATCGGACCCGTCATTTAACCAATAACCCACGCAAGTACTAATACCACATCATTGGCGCATTGCTAATACATTTTAGGAGAGTTGCTAATACATTTTAGGAGGACTACTTATACTTTTCGGAGAGAAAACTAATATTTTTAGGGGTACTACCATCAAATATTTTTCGGGATGACCACCGATACTTTTTGGGAAGAACTAATTAATACTTTTATGGTGATTGAACTACTAATACTTTTTATGAGGAAAACTATTACTTTTCAAGATGAATATTAAAATATATTTAATCGGAAAATATAATGCTTTTAAATAAGACTACTAATACGTTTTAGTAGGAATATTAATACTCTTGATGAAAAAATAAATATTTTTCAAGAGGATTACTGAAAAAACTGTTCAAGCAGATTACTAATACATTTCATCGTTACTACTAATATTTTTTTGAGGATGCTAATACTTTCGGGAGAAAAAAGTTAATTATATTCGGAGAAATACTAAAATACTCCCCATGGTCTTGTTAATATTTTTTCGATGAACTACTAATACTTTCTCGAATGCATTGTCCCAAAATATTATAAACATATCACCGGTACATGAGATTACGAAAAAACCCGGATCGGGTAGGATCCGTCAAACGGAAAACACTTTTGCATACCGATCGACATGAGTTTTTGTGTAATTTGTTTGTCACTCTACGACGTGGTACATGACCACAAATGTCCATTCTTACATCATGGAGGCGCAAAAGGCAATTTTAGTATTTTACGTACAGAATACAGACACCTGAAAATTGTAGTTTATGTAGCCTAACTTGCCAATGTTAAGTAGCCTAATTTAGTATTTTACGTACGGAATACCTGAAAAATGTAGTTATGTAGCCTATCTGACAAGGTCACGTACGGGCCAAATTGCATGCACACATTAACGGCAACTTAGATTGCTAATGGGCGGGCCAGGCGAGCCAATGGGGTTTTTGCAAAAAATTGGGCTGGATCAGGCCGGATCAACCGGGCCGCAAAAATGGCTGGTCCAACCCATACATACACTTTATGTACAAAAGACCGGACTCGCCCGTCAAGGCCCATTTGAGTCGGGCCAAATAGACCCTACTTTTTTCGAGTCTAAAAATGTCTGGTCCAAACCGATCCAAACCTTGGCCTCATTGGTGGTCGGCCGTGAGTCGGGCTTGATTTTGCCACTCTACTTAGATGTTATCTAATTGGGTACCAATCTAACTCCATTTCGATCATTTGACACGTGTCTCATTTTGATTTTCATTTTAAAAAACACACATGCACATATTATAATGAGATGCGTATCAACATCAGGACAAAATTGGGTGGTACCGATTGAGTCTAGACGATATTTTACTAAATAATCTTTCGACTCCCCTAATAAATTAGTAGGATAAAGTTGTGTAAAATTAAGAAAATCTAATGCAAAGTAGTTTGTAGACTTATTCCACTATATTATGTATTGTTAAAGTGCATTTAATTTGATTTAGTGAATACAAAATGTTAGCTATCAAATAGGAAAATATTGAATTTTACATTTCTTTTACACTTTCTTTCACTAAATTACGCGTCAGCGACACATAAAATACATGTTTGAAAGACTTTTGAGATGGATTTTTGGATCTAAAAGTCTATTCCAATAATAATTGATGTTTAACAGGCAATTTAGAATGTACTTTAGAATAAATCATTCATCTAAAAAATACATTCTAGATAAGTCAAAATTAAAGACTTTTTGAAAAACCACTTATTAAGAAGTTCATTTTCTAAATTAGTATTTGCATAAATGCTCCCAAACTAGTAACTATAAGTCCACATAAAGTAACTATAAGTCCACATGGCACAATTTAAGTGCATCGTTAAAGGGTATCAAGCCCAAAAGCCCATACCAGCCCACTGTAATTCGATAGCCCTTCTTCAGTATGACCACATCTGATAGGCCCACTCTTTTAACATTTTTTTGGCCCTATTTTAAAAATATTTTTAAAATTTTATAAATTCAGTCAAACCCTAAGTTTTCTTGTGCTTTAGTATTTGAGATATATGTTGTAAGAGTGAATGGTAGGGTTTAATCAATACAGTGCGTGTGTCCCCTCCCCCAAGTTCCCCCATTGTACTAAAAAAAAAAAAGTTAAACACAATAGCATGACATTATTTCTTGTATTGCTACTAAACTAAATGTAGGGTGACAATCTCTTACACAACACGATAACTCGATACGAACCCGACCCAAATTATTGAGAGAAACCCAAACACGAAAATGACTAATATAAATCAGACACGATATTACCAATTTGTCTAAAATATACTTATTTTATATTTTAATTAATTATTATGTATTTTAAGCATAATCCGAACCCGACCTGATGACCCGAATTGCCACCCCTAGCTAAATGAACTAATTGATGTTAATGATTTCTTTAATTACTCTACTTCGTAGATCCAAAAAAGAATAGATGTTATGAAGAAGATATACATTATTATTTTTTGCAAACAAACTAACAATTATTTTTTTTATATCATGAAAAATTAGATTTTTGTCATCTTTGTCTGAGTTTCAGGAGGAAGTCCTATGAACAATGCGGTTTCCACCTCCATAGATTGCCCCACTGTCGGAAGATTAGATTGTTGCAGAGGTGGCATCTCACACTACACAAATAAATTACATGAACAGCTTTAGCCATTACTTTAGGGATAATTACAAAAAGACCCCTGTGATTCGGGCTAATTACAGAAAAAACCAGAGATTTTTTAAAATTGAAAAAAGATATTTTCCCTCGTCATAAGCGAAAAATATTACAAAAATACCCTGGTATTTCTAAAAATATTATAATTGCCACCTTAAATTTAAGACATAATCTAAACCTGAGGTGTGTAATTTTGGAAAAAACTATGGGTCATTTTGTAATTAGCCCAAATCTCAGGGTCTTTTGTAATTATCCATTGGTCCGGAAAAATAACACCATTCAGTAAATATTGAATAAGTAATAAAATACAATAAAAGAGATCCACATCACAACATATATTAAAAGAAATAAAATTTTATCAAAATGGATGAATACTCACATAATTAGAGTCCAATAGATACTTCATTTAGTGATATGCACTCGTTGTATATCCATTTACACATAAATACAGATACATGTACATATGTGGGTGTGCGTAAATAGACACTAGATACTACACGAGACAATAGATACTACACGTGACGTACATATAATCAATTAAACCCAAAATTAGCACTCCCAAACTAGATATTTCATGTATTTCCATCAAATTTAAACAATAGTCAAATGCAACTGTTTTTACATATGTCCACCTTTGGTACACAATATTTCTATGTGATTTCTCAATACTTCTTCCTTGTATATTATGTCACAACACCCAAAATAGGCACACCAAAACTAGTTAGAGCAATTAAAAGGAAGCTTGCCCACAAGTATTGTTGTAATTAATATCCATATTACCGGTGGCGGACGCAAGATTCTAGTTTTAGGGCGAAATAATGGACCGAGCTTATAAATTTAAACAATGTAGAAAATGCTCATAGAGTGATCATAATTAATGATTTTTTATATTGCAGAAGACAACTAACAATATGAAGTTTTCTTCAAAATTTTGGGGCAACTCTAATAAATTAATATGGGGAGAATTACAAAAATACCCTGAGGTTAGATGTTTCAACTTTACCCAAATAACAAAACCCTCGGTTTGATTCAGTTCTAAATTTACAGGGGTAACTTCAGAGAGAGATTTTTGAAATATTTTTCTTTTATGAAGGGGGAAATATAAGAAGGATCAAAAGTCCACGTTTTCTTTTTCTGTAATTAGCCCGAACTTGGTTTGTTTTTGTAATGATCTTTAATTTATTTAGCATAACTATAAAAAATAAATTTAGAAAATTTTTTGGGGCAAATACTCAGTATTACATTTTTTGAAAAAAATGGATACTTACTCATCATCCATACATTCAATACCTTCTCTATCAACTACACAGCATGTCATGAAAGACCAAGTACCCACAAACCTATTGAAATAAGGTTCTTAATAATTCATGCCTAATTGTATTATTGAAAAGCAAATGTACAAAAGGAAATACGTAGAACACCATATAAAAATGATAAATTGATGTATATGCATTAAGTTTGGTAAATAAAAGGGACAATCACAATAAACCCCTAAGATTTGGACTAATTACAAAACAATCCTGAGATGTTTCACAATTACAGAAAAACCGTCAAGTTTGCTTTTGTCTTAATTTTAAAGAGGTAATAATAATATTTCTATAACTATCATGGGGTTTTTGAATGTTTTTTGTTTATGAAGGGGAAAAATGTAAGACCGAGTCAACCTCAAGGGTTTTTGTAATTTCAAAAATCTCTGGGTTTTTTTAGTAATTAGCCCAAACCTGAGGGAGGTTTTTGTAATTATCCCTAAATAAAATTAGTATAATTTTGAGTTCCCACCTTCTTCCTTAATTCTGTGTTTGCTTTCATCAAATTCTCTTCCTGCATCATCAAACGAAAAGGTTGATCAGAATGGAAACAATGATAATTGGCAATACCCAAAATGGAATAATAAAGATTTATGAGTGCCAAATGGAAATTTTTGATAGATACATTTACCTGTTGTTTCAGCTGATCAATCTGCTCATTAAACAGAGTACTCTGGGAAAACAATGTTTAGGTTCAAGAATTCAGTAAGTATATATGCTTAATATCTGCAAGGGTTAATTAATTACAAAAAGTACCCTGATTGTAGTCTAGTTAAAAAAAAAAAAGAAGGGATAATTACAAAAACACCCCTAAGGTTTGGGCTAATTACAAAAAACCCAGAGTTATTTGAAAATTACAAAAAAATCCTTGAAGTTTGATTCCGTCTTACATTTTTTCCGATGATTTTCGAAAATATTTCAAAAAAAAACCTGACATTTACAAAAATATTACACTTAACCCCCTTAAATTAAGACAAAATGAAACCTGAATGGTTTTTGTAAGTTTGTAACATGTCTGTTTTTTTTTGTAATTAACCCAAACCTCAGGGGTGTTTTTGTAATTATCCCTAAAAAAAACCAGTTAACTTTCAAAATTACAAATATCCCCTTGTTTCTATTTTACAAATTGCACCCATAAGAGGGGTGTTTGTAAAATCTGAAAAATAACTGGATTTTTTTGTAGTTACGCTAAACCATAGTGGTAATTTTTGTAAGGGATAATTACAAAGACCTCCCTCAGGTTCGGATTTTTTACAAAAAAAACCCAAATATTTTTGAAAATTACAAAAAACTTTACATTTTTTCCTTCATGAGCAAAAACTATTTCGAAAAAACGCCGTGATATTTCTAAAAATATTATAGTTACCTCATTAAATTTAAGACAGAATCATGATGGGGCTTTTGTAAATTTAGAAAAATGTCTATGTTTTGTTGTAATTAGGCCAAACATTAGGGGGTCTTTTGTAATTATCCCTATCTGCTAGGGGTAAAATGAATATAGTAAGGTCAGAAGTAGTATATATGTATATATACATACCTTCCTAGCCCTGATATTCTTTAAACTTCGTTCCAATTGTAGTTCGACCTCTTCTAAATCATCCATGGAACAAGAATCTAAATTATCTCCCAATAGCCTTCTGAAATATATGCATTTGTTAATCAATTTAGTTTCAGAAATCACACTTTTGCAGTATGTTTATTGGGTTAACTACAAAAAGTACCTTGATGTTTGACCTAATTACAAAAAAACACAGCTAACTTTGAGAATTACAAAAATACTCCTCAGGTTTTATTTTGCCTAACAATTAATTACTCCTTTTTAAGCAAAAATATTTCAAACCCCACGGCCCACACCCCCAAATTTATAAAAATACTTCAGTTTATCCCTTAATTTTAAGACTGAATCAAACTTTATGGGTACCTTTTGTAAATTTAAAAGTTAGCTGGCTTTTTTTATAAATAGGTCAAACCTGATGGTACTTTTGTGTGGTTAATGAAATGTTTGTAAGAAAAAAGTGATGAACGAGGAATATAACCTTTGAGATGCTTCAAGAAGTTCAATCTTCTTATGCAGTTCATCAGCCTCATCTTTCAAATGCTGCCTCAAATCCAGTTATAGCAAAAGTTAGAATATGTAAAGTTAGCCTCTCTAATTACTACTAATTATATATTAGGTCTATTTGAAAAGTTATAATATGTCATAAATTAGAATATATATATATATATATATGTTAATTTTATTCATTTATTCACAAACTTTGAATCATTTTTTGGATAAAAATGCTAATTAATGTTTAGTCCTATAAGTATCTTATGAATCAATTTTGGTCCTGTAAATCCAAATGAGTGGCATATTTGGTCATGTAAATATCCTATATAGCAATTTAGATCCCCTAAATTTCAATTTATGTGCACATTTAATTTGGTCCCATAAGTTCTATTTTTGTGCAATTTGGGTCTCTAATGGGTAAGTCACATTTCACTATTTCAAGACCAAATTGCACAAATTTGAACCTTATGAAATTGCACAAAAACCAATTTTTATGGGACCGAAATTACTACAAAGTACACTTAGAAAGACTAAATATGCTAATTTTTTATACATATGAGACGAAAATTGTTACTTACAATAATTACAAGACTAAATATGCCACCTCCACGGGACCAAAACTACAACTAAGCCAAGATTGTTTTGCTCTGTTTCCCCTAAATTAAATAACAAGGTTTAGATTCAATAAAAAAAAAAGTATTGATTTTCTTCTAGTTCTATGCATATATATATGTTAAGGATTGCCTTTTTTTTTTTTTTCGCATGTACATAACTTTTACATGGGAATGAGAAAAGTCCTGACCTGCACATTGTCCATCGTTGCTCGGGTCTTCGGATTTTTTAAATACCTTTCTATTGTCTTGTCGATCACCCTGTAAACATTTTCGAATTTGTAAGAACTCTTCAACTATTGAAAATATATTGATTTAATTATTTTGTGTTAAAAACATTAATATATTAGTTTTACATTGAAGAAACAACATTAATTTCATGCAAGAAAAGTATGGTGATTACAAAATGGGTGGTTACATTTGCATGGCATCTGGTACAATGTAATGAAATATTATCAAAATGTTGCTTTACAAGTGATTCATATGTTAATATAATCTATTAAAGAAACATCTTCATGCAAGAAATTAGGGTATGTTTGTTTGGTGATTGAGAGTGATTGGGGAAAGTTTTTGGGAGCGATTGGGAGAATGAGTTTGATGTAATGTATTGGGAAATGTGTGTATTAGTAAAGAAATGCATCGGGACACGTAATGTATGTTTGGTTGGTGATTGGAGGAAGTGATTAGGAGAAATGGAGTGATATTGATCACATCCCATGCTTAATCTTTATATATCATTTTTGGTGGTCAAATATTGATTACATAGGTATAAGCATAGGGTATTTGTGGGAAAGCGTGGGCGAGTCTCGATTAAAAATAATAACCGCATAAACAAATATTATCTCAAATAAAATTAAGACCAAGAAAATAAAATGATAAGCAAGACACCAAAATTTAATGTGGAAAACCCCAAAAGATAAGGGGATAAAACCACGGGCAAATACCACAAAGGATCCACTAATAAATAATGATTACAAAATAGCACATGTTTTTTGCCCAAAGCTTGTGTTAATTATAACAATGGGAAAAGTACTCTATTTTGGTGTATCTCACAACACATAATATACCTCAAAGAAAACTCAAATTTCCTAAAGCTCAAGCAGGTGTGGAGAAACTCAACCCGAGGCTATTTTCTGACACACAGTCAAATATTTATAGTGATCTCTATACCACAATTTTTGGAGTAACTACTCCCCCTGAACTGGAGATAAACTCTCTCACTCGAGAAAACTCGCAGCCAAAATTCTCTCTTGGCTTCTCTCAACTCTTTCTCGGTGTGTTTTCACATGTGGGGAAACACGTTCTACTTGCATGGTAGAATAAACCAATATACACACTGCATACTCACCTTTCGAGAAAAGCTTCTTTACGAACACATTGTTCACATATGTGGGCAGCCACCATTGCACACATAATTTGAAAAAAAAAAAAAGGAAAAGTCCAAAGAAACTAGTTGCAAAGTTGGCTGCAAACATTAAAGCAAAATATTTTCCTCTTGTGCCTATAAGTAGGCTTCACTTGGAGAATGTAAAAACACACCGAGAAAGTGTTGAGAGAAGCCACGAGAGAGTTTGGTTGCGAGTTTTCTCGAGTGAGAGAGTTATCTCTAATTGGGGGGGGGGGGTAGTTACTCCAAAAATAGTGATATATAGATCACTATAAATATTTGACTATGTATCAGAAAATAGTGGGGTTTAGTTTCTCCACACTATGTGAGCTTTGGGGAAATTTGTGAGTTTTCTTTGGGGTATATTATAGTGTTGTGAGATACACCAAAAGAGAGTATTTTTCCCATTGTTGTAACTAACACAAGCTTTGGGCAAAAAACTTGTGCTATTTTGTAATCACTATTTGTTAGTGGACCCTTTGTGGGTATTTGCCCAATGGTTTTTCCCCTTATTCTTTTGGGATTTTCCACGTTAAATTTTGGTGTCTTGACTTATCATTTTATTTTATTGGTCTTCATTTTATTTGAGATAATTATTTATTTATGCGGTTATTATTTTTAATCGAGGCCCGTCCACGCTTCCTAACAAGTGGTATCAGAGCCCGGGGTAAAATTCGGGTATCTATACCAGTTCGTGATGGATTTGAGAGAGAACAACGAGACCATGATTAAATTGACGGAAAATAATTACATGGTGTGGAAACCAAGAGTGGAGGATATTCTCTATTGTAGGGATTTTTATGATCAAATAGAGAATGGTGGAATTAAGCCAGATGATGAAGTTGAGAAAGAATGGAGCAAGTTAAATTGGAAAACTGCTGGAATGATTCGACATTTCATTGATAAGAGCGTGTTTCACCACTTTACTCAAGAGACAGATGCCCATAGCCTGTGGACGAAATTGGAAGCCATGTACGAGGAAGTACGCTCAAAACAAAACTTACATGATCAGACTAACTTGTCAACTTGAAGTATAATGAGGGAAGTTCAGTTGCCAAATACTTGAGTACTTTTCAGAGCATCTTAAATCAACTAACAGCGGTAGGCTTAAAGTTTGATACCGAGATGCAGAGGTTATTTTTATTGGGATCTTTACCAGACAGTTTTGAGACATTAGTTGTCTCGCTCAGCAATTCTGCTCCTGATAGTATTTTGA
Organism: Rehmannia glutinosa; assembly: GCA_016081115.2. Taxonomy (NCBI): domain Eukaryota; kingdom Viridiplantae; phylum Streptophyta; class Magnoliopsida; order Lamiales; family Orobanchaceae; genus Rehmannia; species Rehmannia glutinosa. The sequence goes on from CM071924.1 coordinate 46,693,428, forward strand.
CTATGAATATGGTCAAAAATAGCTTGTTCAATGAGGAAACAAGGCGAAGGGACAAGTAGTGAGAAAGTTCCCAGTGCTCTCACCGTTTGAGTCGGGAGAGACATAAAAGCAATGATCGAGATAAAGGAAAAGGGCGGTCAAAATCCGTGATCGAGGAAGTGTTACTATTGCAATAAACATGGACACGTGATAAAAGATTACTATACGAGAAAGCAAGATGAAGGAGATCAGAAAAAGACAAACCAGAAAAAAGTGGATAGTGACAAAAAAGAAGACACGTCTGCCACTTTTTTTCCGGATGGTGATGTTGTTGTGTTCTCTTCCGAGAAACACAATTGTCTATATATGGCTAGTTCAGATGTTGATTGGGTCATTGATTGAACAGGGTTGAGATATCTATTCCACTTTCTATATTCCATTCCATATTCCATATGTTGGATGATTGACACATGTACAATTGTGACATCACATGACATCATATTGTACACGTGTATTTCATCCAATACAATGGAATATGAGTGGAATAGGGAAAGTGGAATAGAGATCTCATCCCGATTGAACAAGCCTCTTTTCATGCAACACCCAATAAGAAAATTTTCAGTACCTACAAAATGAGTGATTTTAGTACTGTTAAGTTCGGGAATAATAATAATAAAGCGAGTATTGTTGGTATTGGTGATGTGTGCATCCGAACAAATATTGGTTACACGTTGACTTTGAAGGATGTTCGCCATGTGCCAGATCTACGTCTGAATCTGACTTCCGGAATGGAGTTGGACCGTCAAGGTTATATCAGTTGTTTCGGTAATGAAAAGTGTAAGCTTACAAAAAGATCAATGGTGGTTGCGAGAGGAGCTATATCAGGTAATTTGTACAAGAGTCGTGTCAAATTATGTTCTGCTGGACTAACTACAGTTAAGGACGAGTTTTCATCAAATTCGTGGCAAGTGAGAACTCTTAGTGAAGAAGAGAAATTTTGCAAGGAAAACCCTCATTTCTTTTGCCAAAGATATGCCATTGATTTTTTTGTAATCGTTGTTCTCATAGGTAGGTAGTAGTTTCTTTTTCGCTTTATTATTAAAAAAATAATAAATAAATAAAAAATATATTAGGTGCAGTGTGTTTACACATAGGAGACGCAAAAAGAATCTGATTGAGATGTCGTTTTTATGTATTTTGTGTGAGTTTTGAGTAATGTAAAGGTTATGGGAGATGTAGTGTATCAGAAGATACAGAGATGTCGGGATATTGGAGACTGCACAGCCATGAGGCCCATGACTTAGTGTCAAATCTTGCTCCATGTTCTTCTTTGTTAGAGGTGTGTCCAATCAAAGAAGATTGTTTGGATGATGTTCTGGATGCTTGCAACGCTAGTGACATGGCACTCACTTGGGGTGTTGAACCGAGGGAGAGTTGTACCCTTCACCAAAAAGCGCGCTAGAGTTTGGTTGGTCGACCAAGGAACATCGCATTCTTCATTCAAGAGAGAAAAGAATATTAGAGAGTGTCCAGCAGTATGTGGAGGTTATGCAGTAATACTGGATTTGCTAATGACGAGAGTAGCTCCTCGACGATAGTTAATCATGGCTTCAAGAATTTGTAGCATACCAGTGCGATGTGTTCGTAAAGAAGCTTTTCCCAGAAGGTGAGTATGCAGTGTGCATATTGGTTTATTCTACCATGCAAGTAGAATGTGTTTCCCCACATGTGTTGAAGGGGGAGAATTGTTGGGTTTGTTTCTTTTTCAAAAAATATGGGTGGAAGAATTTTAACAAAGGTGGGCAGCCACCATTGCACACATAGTTTGAAAAAGAAGAAAAGTCCAAAGAAACTAGTTGCAAAGTTGGCTGCAAATATTAAAGCATAATGTAGTCCTCTTGTGCCTATAAATAGGCTTCACTGGGAGAATGTAAAAACACACCGAGAAAGAGTTGTGAAAAGCCAAGAGAGAGTTTGGCTGCGAGTTTTCTCGAGTGGAAGAGTTATCTCCAATTAAGGGGGAGTAGTTACTCCAAAAATAGTGATATAGAGATTACTATAAATATTTGACTGTGTGTCAGAAAATAGTGGGGTTGAATTTCTCCACACTGTGTGAGCTTTGGGGAAATTTGTGAGTTTTCTTTGGGGTATTTTATAGTGTTGTGAGATACACCAAAAGAGAGTATTTTTCCCATTGTTGTAATTAACAGAAGCTTTGGGCAAAAAACTTGTGATATTTTGTAATCACTATTTATTAGTGGATCCTTTGTGGGTATTTGCCCCGTGGTTTTTCCCCTTATTCTTTTGGGGTTTTCCATGTTAAATTTTAGTGTCTTGGCTTATCATTTATTTTATTGGTCTTCATTTTATTTGAGAAAATTATTTATTTATGCGGTTATTATTTTTAATCAAGGCCCGTCCACGCTTCCCAACAGTATTGTTATGAAAGACATAATCAAACGATGAATGCTACAAGAAAAACTATATCCGCATTATATAACTTCAAGTTGTCATAATAATATGTATTAAGTGACAACAAATGTAAAATAAGTTATTAAGTTGCCACTCTGGACGTATATTTATAGTGACAACATACGATTAAAATAAAATAAAAATATGTTTTGTGACAAAATTTGTTGTCACCATACATACAACTTAAATATAAATTCTATCGCTATTAAGTGATGCACGTCTCAAGGAATTATCAACTTAATAGAAATATGACCATATCAATTAGATTTAGGTTATCTTTTATGTAACTTCCTTTTATTTTGTTTCTTTTTATCTTTGTGATTTCATTTCATTTTATTTCCATTTTCATTCTATTATGTTTCATATATTATATATTGTATCCCTTGTGACATTTTTGAGAAGATGAATAGTATTAAATATTTATAAATATATACAAGAGAGATTTCTCTTGTTTCTTTTAATCTCTTGGTATTCTTAGAAATCAACGAGTTTTAATATCAGATTAGGATATGGTGAGTGAATTAGCATATTAGGGAGGGTTGTCAGTTGTCACTTTCTTCCATGTTGGCCTTTTTCATTAGATACTTCACGCTATATCTATTGGTATCAAAGCCAGGTTTGTTCTTGACAACGATGTCATCAAAAAGATGTCCGACCAAGGAAATGCTCGTAGAAGAGGACTATTAATGTAACCAGATGGTGTAGACTGGACATGGATTGACTAATAAAGTAGCAGTTTGTTGTGTACGTTACTGGCTATCCTAACTCAATCTTTATATCATAATCATCATAATTTCGGGAATGATTTGAAGGGTGGAAGAGGATCGTGACGGAAGTTCGAGGACGAATTTTCTTCACTCTAAGGAGAATGGTACATATCAAGAAATTATCAACTTACTAAAAATAGGGCTATATCAATTTGATTTAAGTTACCTTTTATATAATTTTCTTCTATTTTTTGATTTCATTTTATTTTATTTGTATTTTGATTCTATTATATGCCTTGTGGCCTTTTTAGAGGAGATGAAGAAAATAAGGGAAAAAATGTAAGGGCGAGGCCCTCTCGTTCCTCTCAATCTCTAAATGTAGGGTATTTCTCAAAATAAAAGGGTTTCAGGGTGGTGGAAAGAGGTGAATAAATCATGCGAGTGTGTGGGGGTCTCGGTGGTTTGGGAGTTTGATAGAAAAAGGAGTGAGCAATGAAGCGAAAACATGGTTTTGGCACGATGTGTGGATTGGAAACGAGTCTTTATTTGCGCAGTGGAATAGAAAATCTCAATCCGTATAGGAGTTGATGTGGAGGTGGAGGTGGAGGAGCAGGAGCGAGATGTGATCATGTGAACTAAGTTATTTTTTTTAATAAGTTGGGTGTACTGATTGGAGAGAAATGAATAAATTTCAAAGAAACTGAAAGATATCGAGTTCGAACTCTGGTCAATACCCATACAAAGAGTGAGTAATACCACTTAAAGCTACAAACTCGTGGTGAGAACTAAATTACTTAAATGAATTAAAAATTTTTTTGCAAGAATTCAATTTGTAACGATCAGAAGGATCAATATGGTCGAACGACGAGAAAAACACACATTTTCAACCCAATTTAGCCTACAAGGCGATTAGACAAGTTCGTTTTCTCTCAAGCAACAAACCGAACTATTCCAATCTCAAATGAAGGGTTGGTTTTGGTCATTAGTTAATTCTATTGGGGTTGATTTGAAATATGTAAAAAAAAAAATCACTAGTGAATTCATGATACTGTCTTTTTTCCCCACCAATTAAGTGATCATAACACTGAAAATCAACCAGTTTTGATTTGTCCAATTGATGTTTGAGAAGATATTCATATGCGTATCTGATGTTATCCAAAATAATATTGAAAATGTTTTTTCTGCAGTAATTTTTTGGTCACACAATTCAAAAAGTAGCTCTTAGTGATTAATATACTGTATTTATTGTACTTCACATGGCATATATAGAGCATAAAAGTCAAGATTATGCACTATTGCTATATATCTCAATCATTAAATCTTGAAAAGAAAAAGGCAAAAATATCTATAATGACAATATATGATCAATAATAATCAATAATAGGGGTGACAATGTGGGTCATCGAGTCGTGTTCGTGTTTAGTTTCGGATCAATTTCGAGTTATGTTCAAAATACATTAAAAACTAAATAAAATTCAAGATATTATCTTTTTAGACAATATGGCCACTTTGTGTCAGATTCATGTTAGTCGTATTCGTGTTCATGTTTCTCATGTTCGGGTTTACCTTAGTAACTTAAGGTCGAGCTCGTGTCGTATTATTGTTTCATGTCAGAGATTGGCACCTATTAATCATTGTATGGGGTTTCCCACTCTCTAAATTGGGTGCAAGTGTAGTTATAATCTCCATACTCAGATGTCTACAAAAACTTTCATTGGAGAGAAAACAACTTTGGGATTTGGTGTAACTTGCAAAATATTCTTCAAAACCAATGGAATTATCAACACAATCAAGAGAAACCCACTTCATTAAAATCATCACCAGGTAAGGCTTAATTAATTCTACTCTCTAGATGGGGAAAATTAGTAGGAAAATTAATTAGAAGAAAACAAGAAAGGGACAATATTCCACAGAAAAAATTAAACCATGCACCTGTGATCATTATTCTACATATATAGTAATTGGGAAAATATTTTTTTGGTCATGCAACTTGGACTATTTTGAGACTTTAGTCTTCTAAGTGGTCACATTTAAATTTTAGCCCAATAATTTTCAAAAAATTTAGACATTTAGTCCTATTTTTGACCAAAATTGTGTAATTATTTTGGAAATTGCTGACTATAACCGGCCAAGTACAAAAATGTCAAAAAATTCAGAATTTGGCACAAAAATTGCCACAAAAAAAAATTGTATCAATTTTTGGTAATTTGATGTGTCAATTTTTGCACCAATCTTTAAAATCCCTAATTTTCTTAGACACATAACTATCAATTGTTCCTAGTTAGCAATTACAGTAAAACTACACAATTTCAGTCAAAATCGGACTAAATATCCAAATTCTTGAAAAATATTAGACCAAAATTTAACCGTAACTACACAAAATCTCCAAATAGTCAAAACTAACTTCCCTATATAGTAATTTGCTGATAGATTAATAATTAAGTAATTAAAACCAAAAGTCAAAATTATTACTATTATTTCTGTTCACCAAGAAAAAACATATATAGCTAGCTAGTACAAAAATAAAAACCTATATCCTAGTGATGTAAAAACAAATAGCAAGCATGAAAATAGTAACAAGATTTGAGTCATCATATATCTCAGATTAACAAAGATTAAAAAAAAAAAACAAAGATTAAAAATGTGCAAATAATTAATTTGTGTACCTGGAACTTGAAAATTCATAGAGTTTGCCATTAGATGAGAAGATAACAAGTGCAATTTCAGCATCACAAAGAACTGAGAGCTCAAAAGCCTTCTTCAAAATCCCACTTCTTCGCTTGGAAAATGTCACTTGCCTGCTACTTGTATTTTCTATCCTTTTCAATTCAGTTTTTCCCCTCACCATTTTTTAATTTAATTTCTATATAAATATTATGATCTTTGAAGGGCTAGAGAATAATAATAATAATAATAATTTCAAGAAAACAGCAATTAAATTTGGAAACCTAAGAGGATTTCCAAAAATAGCAACAATTTTTATATATGGGTTTTCCAGATCTGTAAGTGAAAACCCTAGATTTAATATTGAAGAAAATAGAGGCGGAAAATAGAAAATAGGAATATTTTTGCGGGTTAATTATTGGTTTTCCATATTGGGTGAGTTTTCAATTTCAACCATGGAATGAGAATAAATGTGGAAAACAACTCTAAAACCTCATCTCTTTCTTTTTTTGGCATAAAAGTAGACAAGACAACCTAAATAAAGGCGATATAGACAGGAATATTACTGCAAGAAGCCACAAGTGGAACAATACTGTTGGATTATTTATATTTATAATTGTTTTTTTTTTTTTTTGATAATCCAGGATATCCAGGGTTTTACACTGATTAATCCTGGGACTGCTTAGTGTCGGGCGCCTGACCCGTGAGGATGTAAATCGAGGATGTGCCCAAGTGGCGGGTTTTAAGAGAGAGAGCAACAGATTCGCCTCCTAAAACAGCACTCCCACAATATTTCGGTGAAAATCGCTCCACACGGGATTGAACTGCGTCGCCGGAGGAATTCACCCCACATCACCTTAGCCCTTACCACTTGGCTATGCCCCTGGGGGCTATTTATATTTATATTAGTTGAAAGAAAGATAGTTTTTTTTTATAACTCAACTTATAAATTTACGTCTCACTATCTTGGCGACAATAGTTCACCTTCTCATTAATCGCGGGATGTACACGACGGCAAAAGATTTTGATGGGGTCTGGCGACGTACAACCGGATCCTCCAGGTAAAGAGAACAATTATGTTCGATCCCCCAATCTAATAATAATGACCTCTCCTCCAAATCGAATCCACACTAGCTCCATATGCCCCGGAGAGCAATTTGATGGAATAGGGATTTGAATCTCTGACCTCCACCCCACAATTGCTTTTGGTGGCCACGTGGGCTAAGCCCCCTGGTTAGAAAGATGCCTTATTGGCCTGCCTTCAAGTAGGGGTGGTAAGTCGTGTAGTCTGCTCCGACACGAACACAAACACGAACACGAAAAAATTTGTGTCGGCACAACACAACACGATTTGACATGATAGGTCAAAAATAAAAAGAAATTGATTTTCACGTTAATGCACAATAGCAAATTACAACACGACAATACACGATACAAACATACAAAATAACAGGTTATCGTGTCACTAACAGACAAACGTGTAATTATCATGTCATTGACGTATTATCACTAACAGTAAACGTGTTATTATCGCGGTCACCGCCAGGTAAACATATCCTTATCATTTTTTTATCGTGTCACTAATAAATAAAAATGTTATTATCCTCACTAATTTATTAGGTAAACTTGTACTTATCGTAAAGCCCTAGCCTTCACATGAATTGGATGCATTAGTTAGCAATCTCCAATGATATCTATATATACTTTATTAGGAAAGAATCGCATCGGATCAATGATCTTGGAGAAAATCACTCATCAAACACAACTCCACAATCATAGCCAACAAATCATTAATTTAATTGATATGTAAAATCATGAATTGATTTGTGTAGATATTTTTATTTCATTCCATTGTAAAGTCTCAGTATCTTTGTGTATAAATCTTTGTCAAGATGTATCAATAAAAATCATTCTTCCTACCTTTATATCAAACTCTTTATGGTATAAGAGCTCAGCACTCCTACGAGTAGAAAAGAAAAAAAAAAAGATCCAAAACTCTTTCTTCATCTTCAATGGAAACAGAAAGTTCAAACTCAACTTTCACGGGACATGCGGTCAAACCATTTCGATACCCAAACATTTTCCAATCAACTTGTTGTTGTAAACTCCAACCAACTCCCACTCAAGTTGAAGCCCTCTGTTTATCCATCATGGAAGGCTCAATTTGATGCCTTACTATGTGGATACGATCTCACGGGCTACATCGGACAAAGCCATGTCCGTCACCAACTATTGAAAATAATGGAGAGAAAGTCCGAATCCCGCATTCACTTTTTGGGTGCGACAAGATCAATTGTTGTATCTAGCAATAATTGGGTCACTTGATCAATCAATTATCCCTTTGGTTTCATCTTGAAAAACTTACCAAGCGTGGAAGAAACTTGAAAGCATGTATGCCAATCGCTCATGCACTCAATCATGGGACTTCAAGAAAAGTCTGTTAAAGTTGTCTCGGGGTTCAAGTCCGAGCTAACTATCTCGGATCCATTAAAAGTATTGCCGATGAGCTTGCACTCGCAGAGCTCCTCTTGATAACCTCAACTGGTGATGCACACACTCAATGGACTTGGGTGATTTTAAAGAAATCACAAGGCCATACGTCGCAAGAGATTCTATTATATCTTTTGAAGAGTTGTACGATAAACTCGTAGATTACGAGTTATTTCTCAAACGTGAAGGGAACCAATCCTTCTCTATCACAAACTAATGCTACTAGACAATACAATAACAAAAGTGGTAATCGTGAGAGGAGCACACTATAATGGTCAAAATCGCTCTCAAGGTAATAATAATTTTTGGAAAAATAGAGAGCAAAACTTCAATAAAATGGACATCTCTTTAATGAAGAGAAAAACACTCATCGTATCCCGCCGTTTTGTGAAAAAAAGGACACATGGCTCGTCGTCTGATACATTTACTAAAAAAAATATTGTTGTGAGACAATAACAATAACAACAACTATGCTCCTATTGTTAATCACACAAGCGCATGAGAGGTAATTCTTCTTCCAATTGGCTAATGGATTCTCGCCGCTCTCATCATGTTACAACCGATTTGAGTAACCTCTCACTACATCAACCATATGAAGGACGATGAAATATTCATCGGCGATGGTACATGACTCCCAATTACACACACTGGTTTCTCTAATCTCAAATCTCTTTCTAATTCGTTTTCCTTATCTAATGTTCTTTGTGTACCTACAATGCAACAAAAATTAATATCTGTTTCACAATTTTGCAAATCAAATAACACCTCTATTGAATTTTTTTCCATCTCATTTCATCGTGAAGGATCTAAAACGAAGGCAACTCTCATGGAAGGAATCGGAATAATGTGTATGAATGGCCTACCACATTGGAAACAACTGCTACAAATAAGCAAGCTTGTGTTACTATTCGGGCACCGCTTGACCATTGGCACAATAGACTTGGCCATCCGTCTAGAAAAATTCTTCAATTTTTAGTATCCAATAAAATGCTTCCAATTTCTGAAAGCCACTCTACATCTCGTATCATTTGTGATTCATGTTTAAGCAATAAAAGTCATAAACTACCTTTTGGTGTATCATCTCTTCAAAGTCGTGGTCCACTAGATTTGCTTTATACTGATGTATGGGGGCCTTCGCCTGTTAAGTCGATTGATGGATTTTCTTATTATATTTTGTTTGTTGACCATTTTACTAAATATTCTTGGATTTTTCCTCTAACAAAAAAATCTGATGTTTTTTCTTTATTTCCTAAATTCAAAGTCATGGTGGAAAAGTTTTTTAAAACTCCTATTGTCACAATTTATTAGATGGTGGGGGTGAATATCAAGGTCTAAAAAGTTTTTTCGAAACTCATGGAATTCAACACCTTGTCTCTCCACCATACACTCGCAACATATTGCCTCCATTTGAACGTCGACATCGACATATTGTGGAAAGCGGATTGTCTTTATTACACAAGCATCTCTTCCTCTTCCATTCTGGTCACATGCTTTTCAAAAAAGAAGTTTATTTGATCAATCGTTTGCCAACTCCAATTTTACAATTTAAAACTCCTTTTGAAAGCCTTTTTCAAACTCTTCCTAATTATTCCAAGTTACGAGTATTTGGATGTCTTTGCTATCCTTGGTCGCGTCCCCTATACTGGCCATAAATTGGAATCCCGATCAAAACCATGCACTTTCTTAGGCTACTCTAACATTCATAATGCATATAAATGTTACGATCCTATTGACAAAAAGATTTTTATCTCACGACATGTAGAATTTATTGAGGAACGTTTTCCTTTTTCACTATCTCAAATTTCAGCTACACCCGTTTCTGATTTCTCTGAATGGACTACTGCATCTCCATCACTCACAAATCTTGCTCATTTTTTTCATACCCATAATCCAACCCAAGTATCCAAAACTCAAACCACAACTAACAATTGTCCATCTTACAATTCACCAGTACAAAATTCCTCACATTCACAAGTGTCACCTAATCCTATTGTTCGTACTTCACCTCCCGTATCCCCATCCCCTCCAGGGTCTATGAACAAGTCGATCATACTACAAATGCATTGCTCCCAATGGATCTCACTATGGCCGATTCTACCATGTGACCCTTCTTCCTTGCGTGCGGGGATGTGCACCCATCTTCTTCACTATATCTAACTCAACTTCCCACCATTCATAAACCACCATCCGACCTCAATAATCATGCTATGCAAACTCGCTCCAAGAATCATATTTTCCAAAAAAAAAATAAATCATACTACTAAACACCCACTTCCTTTATCTCCGAACCTACTTGTGCTTCTCGTGCCCTCAAAGACCCTAAAATGGAGGAATGCAATGTTTGATGAATTTAATGCTCTATTGCGAAATGGCACTTGGAGTCTTATCCCACGCAAATCGATTACAATGTGGTTGGTTGTAAATGGGTATTCGAATCAAACGAAATACATCGATGGTAAAGATTGGCCGATACAAGGCTCGCCTTGTCGCTAAAGGATTTCACCAAAGACCTGGTGTTGACTTTCATGACACTTACAGCCCTGTAGTCAAGCCGACTACCATTCGACTGGTTCTCTCTATTGCTATTCACAAAGGATGGCGAATTCACCAGCTTGATGTGAATAATGCTTTCCTTCATGGTAGATTGACTGAAGAGGTTTATATGTCTCAGCCCCCAGGCTTTATTGACAACACTCGACCCTCTTATGTTTGCTAGCTTCACAAAGCATTGTATGGCCTCAAACAGCCCCACGGGCATGGTACCAAGAGTTGAAATCCTTTGTCGTATCCTATGGTTTCACCAACTTCAAAACAGATACATCTCTTTTTATTTACCGTCATCAACGAAATTGCTTATTTTTGGTATATGTTGATGATCTTCTTATTACAGAAATTCTCCTAAGCTCATCAACAAATTTATCGGTGCTCTCTCTCAACAGTTTTCTATCAAGGATCTTGGTGATCTCCACTTCTTTCTTGGTGTGGAAGTTATATCTACTTCTCAAGGCATTTTTTCTCTCAACATAAATATATTCGTGAATTACTTGAGAGATTTAAAATGGACAGCAAAAGATGCTAGTACACCATTGTCCACCTCTACCAAACTTGTTCTTCATGATGGTCACCAAGCCACGGATGCCACTCAATATAGAAGTGCTATTGGAGCCCTACAATACCTCTCCTTAACTCGCCCCGATATTGCTTACTCTGTGAACAAACCGGCTCAATTCATGCATGCTCCATCTGGCTGCTCATTGGTCCGCAACCAAACGCCTCTTTTGGTGACCTCAAACATACAATCCACCATGGTCTTCATTTCAGACGTCGCGGTGCTTTTAACTTGATTGCTTACTCAGATCTTGATTGGCCGAAACCGCGATGATTATACTTCGGTTTCTCTTTCCTTATTTATCTCGGAGGCAACCCTATCTCTTGGTGTTCAAAGAAACAACGACAGTTGCTCGTTCCTCCATTTTGAAGCGGAATATAGATCTATTGCATCCGCCGCCGAACTTTCGCTCCAAAACCTATTAATTGAACTGGGTATTTCTCTTCCAACCAAGCCACGCCTCTCTGTGATAACTGGGTGCCACTTATCTTTGTGCTAATCCCGTATTTCACTCCCGTATGAAACACATTGCTATTGACTACCATTTTGTCCGCGATCAAGTTGCCAACGGCTTGCTTCGGGTAGCTCATGTTTCTACACATGATCAACTAGCCGATGCTCGACTTTAAGCCCCTATCCAAATCACGCTTCATCGATCTATGTTCCAAGATTGGCCTTTCTCGACGGAAATTCCATCTTGCGGGGGCATATTAGGAAGGAATCGATCGACCAATGATCTTGGAGAAAATCACTCATCAAACACAACTCCACAATCATAGCCAACAAATCATTAATTTAATTGATATGTAAAATCATGAATTGATTTGTGTAGATATTTTTATTTCATTCCATTGTAAAGTCTGTATCTTTGTGTATAAATACTATCAAGATGTATCAATAAAAATCATTCTTCCTACCTTTATATCAAACTCTTTATACTTCACATTGATTTTACCTAATAAGGGAAAAATCAATGGTGAGTGGAGATTAAGAATACAAGTAAATCTTGGTTGTCAGATAAACGTCACCTTCCGTCCGTACAACCACAACAAGTTGCATCCAATGGGAATCTGCCACGTTGTCTCAGGTGGACAGCGTCACGTGGCCACCATCCATTTGACTGTTTTTTTCGCCTTGCAACTGTTGCACATATATCCAAGAAGTTCAACCTTTTTTTTTTCCAAGACCTAATATTACTATTTACTATTCATCAAAATAATGAATTTTACAAATATATTAAATTTGATGTGAATCGGGACAATTTTCACATTACCGTCCTTTAATTAGTAATTAAAAGTTATTGCTATGAATTATTATTATTATTTTAAGTAAAAAAATCATTTTAATAATATGACATATTGCTTTAAAATGACATATATAAATTAAAGAAGTAAATTGGAATTGAAAGAACCTCAAGCACTGATTGCTCTGATCAAATTGCTCTAATTGTTCTTTTTTTTTTAATAAAATAGAGGTACTGGTTAGAAGGAAGATAATAAATTTTAAAGAAACTGAAAGATATCTTCTACCAACACTTTTATAAAAAGTGAGCGATACCACTTAAATTACAAGCTCGTGGTGTTCTTTTTTCTATTATTTATCAAGATTTTTTTATGTATGTGAGTGACTTTAAATTTACAAGTTTCCCAATGATTTTTGCAAAATGTTTTCAATTCTTTTTTGACATTGAATTGCTCAAAACGAACTTAGAAAGCAAACGTTAATGTCTAGTCCAAAAACTAGACTGAAAATTCTTAACTCCCAACAAGTACTAATTTTAATGTTCAAATTCCATCGTACGTAGCTATTTGTTCCAACCCACTTGGATTCTATGTATAAAGTCTTATTGATTTTTATGTTCTATTCAGTTATAAACCTTGTATGTGAGACTTGTAATTAAATATTATGAAAACTGAATGAAAAACTGTTTATCAAAGTACAACTTATTATTTGTTTTCTCTCTTTTTCTTTATCTACAAATTTCCTCCACTTCTCTATAAACAAACACCCATTGGTTAACCTTTTCTCTCTCCCTCTCCATTTCTTCCCCTCTTTCGGTCCCTGGTCGGCTGCCGATCAAATCTCCCTGCTCGTCGATGCTTTATCCCCATATCCGAATTTGATGTTTTTGCTTAAGATCCGGCCGTAGAGAATTCATTTTGTGGAGGCGGCGAGCTTTAGCCATGGGTCAACGGTGATGTTGTGTTGGGCGGCAGCGAATCTCAAGAGGGAGAAGCTTTTTTTGTTCTTTTCTTGTTTTGATTTTCTTCCTTTTCTCTTGTATTTTTCTTTTATTTGTTTGGTGTTTTAGGAGGTTGTAGTTTCTATTTTTGTTTTTGTTTTTTTTTTCGGGTTGAAGGACGGAACTCATAGACAAGTTAGAGGTGTTTGGCTTGTAGTTGGTGGTGGTTGCTCGTGTCCGTGTTTTTGTTGGTGTGTTGTACAACATTCGTGCCCAGGTGTGTTGTGTTTTGCAGTCTCCATTAAGGAGTGCTAAAATCTCCCAGAGTGTTCTTAGTTTTGGTTGGAGGAGTTTGTTTGTGAAGTGGATTTGAATTGATCTTGTCAATTCCCTGCTTGATTTAATCAAGTTGACTCATAATCAGTAATTGGCTGCATTTAGTTATAATTCTTGTTTTTGAGTTATTCTAATAAAAAACAAGCTATCGTTTGAAAAAAAAACGAAAAACTGTTAAAATTTAAGTGCAGACGTTAAGGGGTAACATTCGGTTTCCAGATTTTCGGGTCCTAATCTGATTTGATCAGATAGAATTCGGTCGGTCAATGTCTTAATAAATTGTTTTTGATTGCATAAATCGATACCTCATTAAAATTTTGGATTACGTAGTTTTTACTCAATTTCAATTGGCTATCAAGTATTCGATTAACTACTTTACAGAAATAAAAAATAGATAAATGCTAGGACTAGACTTTAATAAAAAGGAAAATATAATTTTTAATCTGTAAGTTGGACCTTTTTAAACATTAGGTTTTTAAGTTGTTACCTTCATATTTTAGTCATTTAACTTCAAATTTCTGGATATTCAGTCATTTAACTTAGCAGTTATAATTTAACATATTTTCAAATTTAGTCCTATAACTTTTTTTAGAGGAATTAATCCTATAACTTAACAATAGCTAAATTTAATTAATTTATGAAAAGATTATTTCTTAATTAAAATTTATTTTTAAAATTGAATACTTTTAGTTAACAGATAACTTTTAAAAAAACAACTAATCATTTTTAATTTAATTAAATTTTAAAAATATTTCAAGCATTAATTTTTTAAACCTCCCGAAATAAATGCACCATGTACACTAGTCCAGACTCCAAATCCATTTCTTGAAGATAATTCTCTTCATCAAGGTTAATTACATAAATATGACAAATTGTTCTTAATTTCCTAATTTGATGTAATTATTTTAATTTTCCAAAAATTCGTTAATTTTTTTAGAAATTTCTATTTATTTAAAAAAAATATTAATCAAATTAATTTAATTTTTAAATGCTTTTATAGTTTAATTAGTTTTCAAAAATTGAAATTTAGTTATTTTACTTTTGGTCCTATAAAAAATGTGAAGTGTGAGTACTAACCTTTTAATAAATTAGTTAAATTTAACAATTGCTTCATTGTAGGACTAAATTTCTAAAATCTGTTAAGTTATAGGACTAAAATTAAAATTGCTAAGTTAAACACTTGAATATCTAGAATATTTGAAAGTTAAATGACTGAATATTTAGAAATTTGATTAAAGGACTAAAACATGAATGTGACAATTTATAGGACTAAAAATTTTATTTTCCCTTACTAAAATCACCTTTACAGTTCACTCATGGGCGGATCTAGGAGGGGTCTCTTGGGCCCCAGCATACCCCGAATTTTTTATCCCGTTTTTCTATGAAAAAAGAAAAATAAGAAAAATAATATGTTTTTCTAAGGAAAATATAGTTGGGCTATTAGGGGCAATCGAGCTGGCTGATTACGCCCTGCCTTCACTGTCTTTCTACTATTGAATCAGAATCTTAATGGGCTTCTTCACCAAATTCTGGCAATTAAGGATATAGCCCATAGGGTCCAGAAAAATAAAACGTCCCCCCCAAGTTTTATGGGCCTAAATTCGACTACAGGTAATTTGCTTGTTTCATGTGACTTAGAAAAGGGCCAATATTTACTGATTTGGGTAGGATCCATTTTGCTTGAGTCCAGCTTTGCTTGGGCAAGCATCTCAATCAAATGGGTATTTACTGTGATGGGGTTAAATTCGACTTTCCATTATTTTTTATTTATTTATTTCCTGAAATTCCAATTTATTTGTTAGTAACCCAATATTATTATTAAACGGATTAATTCTTAATTACTAAGTACAAGATCCACGAGGCTCGGTCTACCAAACAAAGCCCAGTAGGCTCAAATGGACACGATGTCAGTCTACTTGACAAGGCCTATAAGGCGGAGCGTTCTAAGTATAAATAGTTCACCTCTATTCATTTGCAAGTAATTTCAATCAACTTACTTATTGGGTATTATTGACTTAAGCATTTCGGGACTTCCCCAATACAATACGGGACCTTCTAACTGTATGTTTGTGTTGTATGCCTATTTCTAAAATCGGAATTATTACACAGAGAATATTCCTGGACCTCCCGGAGGACATTTGCACTTGGAGTTGACTTGATATGTGGACTAAGTACCTTGACATGAGTGATCTATACTTTTAGTAGCATAAGATTGTAATATTATGTAGTACCATAACTCTCTGACTGATTGTTTAGTTTTCTAATAAGAACTTTCAATGGATGTCTAAGCAGAAAATAAAGCGATGTAACTTTACTTCTGTCTAAATTTTAAACTTTGCAGATAGAGATATATTTTATGGTGAAAGTTCTATCTGCGTTACAAAAATAGTTAGGGACATCAAAACTCGACGAAAACCTTTAGGTTGCATTTGGATGGAGGTTTTGGACTGAGGATAGGATTTTAGGGAAAAAATTGAATGACTCTTGTATTTAAAATCCACCATAATAACTCGAAAATAGCTCAAAATATGATCATAAAGATTTGAAATTCATTGTATCCAGACAAATTCAATGGTTTTGAAATATGAATTTGGAATCATTAATTTTAAATCCTTCAATCCATGAACCGGATAAAAGTGTAATGAAGGAATCAAAAATCAGAAGATAGTTCAGAAAAAATGGATAGCATATCTCTTGAATGATGTATATAGGATTTTCGTTTGGATTGTTATTTAGTATAATTGTTGCACGATTTATATTATGCTTTTAAAACCAATAGTCACATAATTTGAAGTATTTTAATTTTATTGCTATTATTATTGTTGTAGTTGAGGTGATGGCCTTTTTAATTTGGATTATTACTTAACACAACAAATCTAGTTGAAATGATAAATATTTTTGAAGTTATGTACTCTATTAAATGATATTTGTATTTTATTTATTATCGATTAATAAGATTGTACTTTTACTAGGTAAAGGCCATATATGTATGCCAACAACTCTGCAAACAAGAATATTTTGGTTTTGGCAACAACTGCATATTTTTTTGTTTATAAAAATCACTATTGGATTAGTTGAAGCCACGCAATTAGTTGGAATTATGAACTTTTTATATAAAATACATCTCATATATATATTATATGGGTGATTAATTGACTACATGGTTTGTAATTTTTGGAACTCACATTTCCAAAATTGATGGGTTTTATATATTAAAATCCATTTAACTTTAATTAAATTAAAAATTCTACAAGAGTAGACTAATACTGCACATAAGGCGATAATTTACAAGACATTTCAATGACTAACCTCATCTCAGGTGATAAACTCAGATTGTAAGAAAGCGATTGACTCAGATTCAATAATTATCAATTTTATTACGCTAGCAAAATTCCATCAGATGCTATAAGCATACTTGACTTAGATATTATTTTCTTAATATATAATTCAGTTTATCACTGTTATAAATTTATAAGTCAATTAGTTCTTATCCCATGCTAATCCATAAAAACATATATTATTTAATGCAAAAATTCATTTGTAAGTATCAAATATTAATTCTTTCATACCTAATAGCAAACTATTTCACATATATAGAAATTTGTGATGCCAAATCTTTTTTTTTTTTTTGAGGAAAAGATTTTTTAATTAATGTAAACAATTAGATTTGTGCGTCCCAACCATAACAGACTGACATCCTTTTCAACAGTGAAAGATCCCGATGAAAAATGGAATTTGCTAAAAGGTGAGCAACGCCATTACTATTCATATGAGTAAAAGAACGTAAAATGCGACGATCATCACAATGCAATAAAGATAAAACATCACAGAACATCAACTTGACTCCGTGCCCAAACAGAAGAGAACCAAAAGAGCAACACGCAAGTAGGGTGGCCAAATGGATCAGAAACCGAATTCTAACACTGTGGTTAACGGTTCCGGGAACCGATGACCGAAACCCGTTCCAAAACATAAGAAAATATCATGTATTTGCGCACAAGTATATTCGATATTAATAAATTAAGACGAAAATTTAAAAAATTAATCTACTTGTTAATTGTTATTGCCGTCAAAACAGTTTCAGCCACCACCCGCTGTGCTGTATTTATTATAAGCTGAACTGTTCAGCCCTTTTTCTTATTAAATCATTTCTGCTATTTCCATTCTTTCAACTTTCTATTGTCACTCCATCTCTGCGTACAACTCTCTTTTGATTTCGTTGCAAGAGCTTCTGGAAAAAGCATTTGATCAATTCAGAAATTGAGGGGAAAATAGTAAAAAAAAAAAAAAGGAAATGGATTCTCCTTCGATTCCACCGCCTCCGTCTGCTCCAACCTCCGCCGCTCCGCTGCCGCTGGCGGAGGTGGAGGCGAAGCGCGAGGAAAGGGAGAAGGAGATGGTGCACAGGACAAAAGTGGTGCAATTTTTGGGGCGAAAGACACCTATCATTCTCCAAAATGATAATGGCCCATGCCCTCTCCTTGCTATATGTAATTAATTCGATTCTATCTGCTTTATTATTGTTCTGTCTATTGGTGTTTTTTACATTCATAATCTCCCAAGGAAGTACGTGTTTCTCTGAGATTTGGGGATTAATTTGACCATTTTTTCGAAAAGGATAAACAGAAGAAATCGGAAAAACCTCGGTGGAATTATGAGTGAAATGTTTCTTACCCTACCCCACTTTCCTTTTGGGGGCATTTGTTTGGGGTTTACTTTTTGTGTGGTTTGGATTGAATATTGCAGTGGGGGAAAAGAAACAACAAAAAAAATGTGAATTTTAACCAGAAAGGGAAGCTAAATTTTTAATCCCTTCCTTATTAAGATACTACCAGTTAGAACCCCGGGATATGTTATGATTGGAAACTTTTGTTTGGATAAGTTTTAAATATTTACACCATGGTAGTAGTTTGATGTATTCTCCACACGTTGTATGCATGCATTTGGATTAATGACATGCGTTTAGGAATTTTAGTGACTTGTTTGGACTCTGATTTTCTCTTCTGATGTTTTAATTCGATCATTTGATTAGAGGTTTGGAGATGTTAGGTTCTTTTATCAATCCTATCTGTTTATTATCGTGGAAGTTCTAGAATTAAATTCTATAAAAGCTTATATTTGGCATGTGATTGTTTCCAAATGAATGATGTGGGCCATGTGGCCCCACCATACGTCATGTGGCTCATGCTTTATGTAGTTTGTTTAAGATGTGATATTTCAAGTAATGCTGCAATGATATCGCAATGGATTTCTGATTTTGTTTGCTAATCACCTTAATGTGTTTGTAATTCTGTCGGACTAACCTAATGTTGCATCTTATGGTAGGTAATGTTCTTTCGCTAAAGAACAGTTTGAATTTGAGTCCAGATATTCCGGAGGTTTCGCAGGAGAAATTGCTCTCACTTGTTGCTGAGCGATTGATTGATTCGAACATTAACATCAACGTAATTGCTTTTTGTGCATTGTATTCTTATCTATTTTGAGTATTTACTGGATATGGCACGTTTAAATCAAGAAGAAAAATTTCTTTTGCATATATTCACATATTTATATCAGATCTAGCTGAATTTCATATTTGTGTCTTTCCTTTTCTCATCTTGGTCAATTTGACCTTGTTAATCGTGACAGGAAAAAGACACTGGCTACGTTGAAAATCAGCAGCAGAATATTGCAGATGCGATTGATTTACTTCCTAGACTTACGACCGGCATTGATGTGAATTTAAAATTTCGAAGGTAGATTAGTCTTCTTTGTTTTTCTTCTCTGTTTTGATTTTTTGGCTGTCAAATATTGTAATCTACTAATATATGCTGTAGTGTATATTGGCTTTGGGCATAGGGTACTGCTTGTATAGAAAACGTTCCTCTATTGTATATGAATGGAAAAAACATTCTTTGCTATAGTGCAGTATGACTTGCATGAATGGGAACATCTGCCACCAATTCTAATTTTGACAGATGTATATCTGAACTTTTCAGAATTGATGATTTTGAGTTCACTCGAGAGTGTGCAATATTTGACTTATTGGACATTCCACTCTATCATGGATGGATTGTTGACCCTCAGGTATGGATATTTGTGCCTCACTACTCAAATTAGGAATATTTTAACTTTTCAGTTTTACAGCCTTTACTTGTTATCCTGTTTGTATGAGATTTGTGATTGTAATTATACCGCATTAACGTCATCGGACTCAATAGCGAGAGACACTTCAAGTGTTGTATGGTTTGATCAATAAGCTTTATGAGGGCGTGACTCATCACTTGCGATCTATATTAGTATTTTTCTTTGTTTGGAACACTGGTGAAAAGTCACATAAAGTGGAGGGAGACCGGGTGAGCTAGGGGGAACACACAATAGTGTGAAAACTGTTTGTGAATTGAAGCTTCTTAGGTTAATAATTTATATATACATCTGTGCTTCTCTCCCTCCTCTCTCTCTCTCTCACACGCACACACACTCTCTATGAATGTATGTATATGTATGTGTTTTGTTTGTATAAACGTATGTGCATATGTTATGTGTATATGTGTGCGAAAGGATTTTAAATTTATGTAACCTTGTTGCTCAAGTAGCCCATTTGTCCAAATTTAAAGCAACCGCCACTAGACCCATGATATTGTCGTTTATTTTTCCTATGAGAGATATCATAAGGAAAAAGAAATGAAACAGGCTAAAAATGGACCAGAGCTCCAAAAGCAGCCTGCACTAATGTTAATTTCTTCTTTTTAAGAATTTTTTTTTCTCCCATTTGCATTTTCCTCAACTGAAACAGATTTCCAACCCTGCCTCCCCTTTCCTTCCATATTTTGCATTATCTTGCCTGATCCCTTTCCCAAGATGCATGCTGTACAAAAATTCATACAATAAGTTTGAGGACACTTCGGTTTACCATATTTGGCGTTAGCTTTGGAATCATGGCCACCATTTCCATGAGCATAAATCTCATCTAATCGGTTTCAGTCCATTCCCTTTGACCCACTTTGACATCAACTCTGGAAACGCTGCCACTTTTTTAGTGGAAACTATGTCAAGAGGCAAGAAGGTGCCAGGTGGAAGTAGGAAAAAATTGAAAAGGGACCTATAAGCACTCCACAATCCTTGGATTAAACGGTAAGTTATCGGCTTGGAGCACCGCTTCTGGTTTGAACTTGCGTATGCTATTGGAGTGTCGTAGTGCCAATTGTCTAGGTAAAATAGCGACCTAGATCTCTTCTCTCAATATTTCTCTGTCCCTTGCTTGATCACTCTCATTCTAAGAAGCATACATTGCGGAGATTCATCGATGTGGTTTAGAACCTCTCTGTTCAACCATTTTTGGTGTTGGCCATCTTGGGACCACCATTTGGCGTACATTAAACAATATTTGGAGGCAATAATATGTTAAAAGTTGGCTTTGGAGTGGCGCTCATGTTCTGAGAACCCTATCTCTGGTTGCTGACCTCTCTTGTCTTATAGAATGACCTGTGTGATGACATATAAAATTGAGGGCTATTGCACTAGGCAAAATGGAGACTTTTGGGACCCGATGCAGGAATAAGGCTATTCCACTTCAGTGTTTATAGTAATTTGTTTGTTGAATTCAACATTATGGATATTTTTCGAATTCCAGATTGTATGTTGTTACTTGATAAATTTAATTGTAAACAAAGAGAATTGAAGAATTTCTATATATTTTTATTCAACTATGTGTAGGTATTTATATACATTAGAAATCCTATACTAGGAAAGAAGATAATTACATTCCTATAATTATGCACACATTCATCTACGCTAATTGCTTATAATCTTTTAACACTAAATAAGCATATAATCTTGTAACATTAATAAAAGTAAAATTATCTAGAAGCTTACCTGGTTAAGACACGAGGTGAGAGGTTATATCTGGAATGTAGTTCTACATATCTAAACTTATTTAGAAGCAAACAATGAAAGCTAAGGATATCCAAAAATGTTAACCTCTTTTTTGCTAGGCCTATTGGATTATAAAAAGATAATGTTGGTCACTGGATCTCAACGCAGTGGTTCTAATAAATGTTCTATATCAAAGGTGTTACATTTAAAAAGGTTATCATTTGACTAAATGACAAAGGAAGAAAAGGATATATCTTGACATGGGTTCATAGAATGAATAAACCCGCTACTGAAATTCTTATTTGTTGTTCCATGTGTGGTATAGTGGCATTATCTCTTATCTTTTCATAATCCTGTCCAGTCATAACTCATAAGATCTATTTTCTTGGTTCCAATTTCGCTTTTTAGTGCTCTGTAGATTTGGTTTTGTCTTATGAATGTTTCCCTGATGCATGCTTTTCAGGACCGCTGAAACTGCTGATGCTATCGGTTCAAAATCATATAACACTCTCATGGGGGAGCTTGTTTCATTAGAATCAAAATGTACGGAGCGAACTGAAAAAGAATCCAGAAGATGACAGTGTTGATTTTGTTGCTGCAACGACAGCAGCTCTCGGAGTACCTTCTCCAAGTCTTTCAAGAGGTCACTCCTTTGATGAGTCTCCATATAAGGCAAGAAAAGGGGACATTGAAGAAGAAGCAGAGCTCTTTAGAGCCATGAAATTATCAGAGGCGGAAGGGTCTTCTTTAACAGAGGGTGTAGTTGCTGATGATGATCTACATGAAAGTGCATATGTGAAGAAGTCTGAACTGGTAACCCATTTGGAAACAGTGGAAAAGGAAGTTGCTGACGAAACTGTAAAGACTGGGACATCGATATCTGATGACTGCAATACTCTGAATGTTCCCCATGTTGATCTAAAATTCCCTGAAGTAGTTTCAGAGATTGCTGTTTGTTCATTCTCAAAGATTGATCAGGAGAACAGCTGTACCCGACCTACCTATGAAGAACCTAGAAAATATGGTGATACTGTAGTTGGTTCTGACGCAGGGATTGAGAATGGAAAGGTTCCACCCGTATCTTTTGGAAAAGATCCTCCATCTGCTTCTGATGACTCACCAGATAAATCAAAGAGTGATGAACATGCTCAAAATGAATTTACTACCACTTCTGACCCACATGAACCAAGAAATCATCAAAATGGTTGTAAGGAAATAGATTCGTCTAGCTTGTTGAATGCTTCTGCTGATTCAGATGTATCTAGTGACCGAATGCATCACATTCAAGAACATGACACTTTCTCGTCCAGTGTTGATGGCAGCGAACCCATTTATGAAGGCGAAGAGTGCATATTAGACTCAAGAACTGTAGTTTATGAAGACCGAGAGCCCGTTTATGAAGGCGAAGTGCTACTTGCAGAACAAGTGGATAGAGGTTGTGTGGATGATGGTGGGCTTAGTACCAACGAATTATCTGTAAAACAAGGTGCAAAGTGCTCAAAATGAATGACGATCATTTGTTTGGTTATTGTTTTGTTTTATTAATTTCATTGAGTAAAAGATGCTCTCTTGTTTAACTTATTTGGTCATTTCAAGGATATGACCTTTCCGCTGAGGCATTTATTTACTTTGTTTGGTCATTAGGAGAAATTATCAAGAACTTTATGAAGAACAGTGCTAGTCAGTTGACTATATATATGGGCACGTCTGTTTGCTATTTCACCACGTGGTTGAGAAGATATGCTTTGTTTGGCATGAGATGGTTCTCACTGTTGGTTGTCTTTTGCAGCCTATTTTGCTTACAAGACAAAGTGAAGGAACGTGAACTTTGTGTGTTTTTCAGAAATAATCATTTCAACACCATGTTTAAGGTTAGTACTTGGTATGTACAGCTATATTTGACATCCATTTTTCATCAGCAGTTATAAGGATGACTCAAAATGAGTTGGTATGTTTGTCTATTTTGTGATATTTGTAATCCATGAGATGGAAACACCAATTATATGAGAAATAGTTATTAACTTTTAAACGCTTTTTATAGACCAAGAGTTTCGTGATAATTTAATAATTTCTAACAGATTTTCACTGAAGTTTTATCATCTTCATATGACTTATTGCATCAAGGACACTCACTTTCTCAGTGATGAAATTTGTTGTCAATGAGCTAAGAGGACCCTACATAATGTGTATACATGGACCTACACATGTATATTGCATGTGCTTCTTGTAGTTAAGCATGAAAGATTACAGTATAAACTTTGTATGAAGGCTCCTCAATTTTAGAATTTGCAAATGATATGGATTAAGGCGGACCATAAAGGTGGGCGGACTAGTTATCATAGTATAACATTTCGATTTTCAGTTATTTTTCTGGTATCATGCATTCATATGTTTTTTATTATTTTTTAAGTTGATAAAAATGTTCATAAAGAGTTTTTCCCGAATTTAAACCACTGTAATCTTTGTTTTTGGGGAGATGGCGGGTTGAATTTCATGTTTGTAAGAGTTAATTATGGCATACGGAACGACATTGGGTTATTGTTTTCTATGTTTTTCTTTTAGCTTAGTTACAGTGCCAACTGTGTATTGTTTTGGCACCAGTTCGTTGGATTTTACCTAATAATATGTTTATTTACAGTATGAAGGTGAATTGTACATTTTAGCAACAGACCAAGGTTACATTAATCAGCCAGATTTGGTGTGGGAAAAGCTGAATGAGGTGAGATCATAGCATTGGAATATTTCTTATCTATTTTTATTACTGGATGACCTTAGTTTGTGTTTAGACAAATAAAATGCCAATATGCCACAATTGCGCAGATGGTGTGACAGTATGTAGATTATTCTTTCTTGTTCTGGTTCATATGTACAAGTGTCAATAAGCAAGCCAACTTGAGATGGTATAAATAACCTTTTCCAACCCCCTGATGTTTTATATTGTAGAATTTACTGTATGAGTATGATTAGAAAGCATTCATGATGTTAATATTCTTTACAATCGGGTTTAACGAGATCTTTTATTAATAAGGTAAAGTAACTCTTGTTTTTGTTACTGGATGTCATTAATTTTATATTTGACGAGGAGTATAAATGAATCGAGTCTATTCGAGTCGAGTTCAAGATTGGTTTGAATTTCTTACCAAGCTTGAAATTGTTTTCTGACCTTGTTTCAATAATTACGGAGTCGAGTTCGAACAAGATTTAGTTAAGTTGAACATAATCGATGTCGAATAGCTTGATATTGTTACATATATTACCAAATCTCTGCTAATACAGTCGAGCTTGGACCTAGCTTCAAATTACCAAACAAAAAAGATGATTAAACTTAGTTTGTTATGGTTAACCAACTGAGATTATACGAGCTTCTTGCGATCGATTTTGAGTTGAGTATTGAATAACTTGATTCATTTTTAACCCTGTATACAAAACAATGTTCCTAAATGCGTGAAATGCCCATGTTGGGCACTTGACACTTGGATGAGTTTCTGGGATACTTATTTAATAGTTTGAGATGATCATTTTGTTGAACTGTATCATCTGTATTAAACATAGTTTACGGTATTGATACAGAAGAAAAATTGATTAAGTAAACCCACTTTATGTTGTCCATGTAACACAGAGGTTCACCAATGTAGACACATAAATATACTTGTCACCCCTACACAAGTCCAAGTAACACAGATTCAGCACCACCTAATGAGGTGCCAATTATTTTATGATGAGAAACACAAAAACTTCTACAGCAACTTATACTTTGGGGCTTTCTCGATAATATAGGTCTTTGAGGGGATGTGCGTGTTTGTTTCCATCAAGTTAATTCTTTATATATTTTAGCAATATTACTAAAGCTGACACTAAAATGCTTTGGTCGTTGTATTACTAAAACAGCCATTCATATGCTTTGGTTTTGTTTTCCATAGTGTTCGGAAGCAGCATGTTTCATTGTGTCTAATCTTGTGAGAAGAACAGTGAGGCATTGATTTCATGCTTTATATCTTACAATTTGATTGCCACGATCAGGTGAACGGTGATACTGTGTACATGACGAGCAACTTCAAGGAATTCAAGATGGATGACCATTCCAACAGCACATGGGATGAACAGAATGTCATGGCCAGTACTGCAGTATGTGGCTGTGTAATGTTCCA